>CM022303.1:89906400-90122984 GCA_011799875.1 Thinopyrum elongatum | reverse complement strand
AACAAAAAAATTAATACATTATGAACATCTACATACATATAGGCACATACATAAATATATACATTATATATATATATATATATGAACAAAAAATTAATCTAATAAAAAATAAAAAAAAACAGAGACGGGGCGGCGCGGCGGCTCACAGCGGGGGCGGCTGGCGACGGCGATGGCGACGGCGGGCTGGGGCAGGGGCTTGGGCGCAGGGCAGGGACCGGCGCGGCGACGGCGACGGCGTGGTCGGGGGCAGGGGCGCTGGGCGACGACGACGAGGTACGGGGAGCGGGCGGCGACGGCGTCGAGGGCTCGGGGCAGGGGCGGCGCGGCGACGACGTCGGAGGCAGGGGCGACGACGGCGACGGCGACGAGGAGCAGCGCTGGGGCGTCGGGCACGAACTGGCGATGGAAATCTGAAAATTTCCTAAGTGCTGCTTATATAGCAAGGCTTTGGTCCGGTTAGTGGCCCAACCGGGACCAATGCTCCCCTTTAGTCCCGGTTGGTGCCACACCGGGACCAAAGGTCTTTTTCAGCAGCCAAAAGGCGGGAAGCAGGTTCCTTTGGTCCCGGTTGGTGGCACCAACCGGGACTAAAGGGCGTGCATTGGTCCCGGTTGGTGCCACGAACCGGTACCAATGCACCCCTTTAGTCCCGGTTGGTGCCACAACCGGGACAAAAATCCTGTGCTGCCCGCGTCGCGGTCAAAAGTTTAGTCCCACCTCGCTAGTTGAGAGAGCTCGAGAGTGGTTATAAGCGTTGCTGCGCCCACTCTCTCGAGCTCCTCTCAACTGCAGGCTTTCGAGCCTAAACTCGCACTATGTGCCTGTGGGCCTACTGGGCCTGCTGGGGCCTGAATCCTGGCCCATGGTTGGCTTTCTAGTCGTATTCAGGCCGTGGTGGCCCAGTAGGGCGGCACTTTTTTATTTTTATTTTGTTTTTCTTGTTGCTTATTTATTTTATTTTGTTTCTACTTACAACAAAATACTTACTGTTGCTTTTTTATTATTTTATTAATTTATTTTATTTTATTTTGTTTCTATTAGTTCTACTTATTTATTAAAGTTTATTTTGTTTCTACTTATTTATTTTATTTTGTTTCTACTTATTTATTTTATTTTATTTTTTGCTTTTTTTATTTATTTTATGAAAATTCTTTTTCTTTTAATGTTTTGAAGAGAAAATACTTTGATAATTTTAGTTGCATAAATTTTATATAATTTTAGTTTCAATAATACAAGAGGTTTAAAAAGTTTTTTAGTTGATTCCTTTAGCTATTAAAGTTTTATTAAAGTTTTCTAGTTCATTCTTTTTCTATTAGAGTTTCATCAAAGTTCTCTAGTTCATTCTTTTAGTTTATTATTTTTGCTATTAGAGTTTCATAAAAGTTGAGAGGGTTACGGCAAAAACTGGATGCACTTCGTGTACAAAATGGACAATCTCTTTCGAAGTATCAGGGTTTCGGACGAAAACTCATCTGTTACAAAGGGATTTTATTTTTTTGAACTTATTTGAACTCTAGACTTTTTGTGTGCTCAAAATGAACCATTCAAAGCAACATCATCAATTTTCAACCCTTTCTGACTTCATCTGTTATTTTTCATGCATTTACTGATTTTTTTGAGCTAAATGACCCTGAAATTGAAAAGCACTTCAAATGAACTCTGAAGAGGTTGAAAATGAGCATGATATCATCATTTCACCCACATAGCATGTGCTAAAAAGTTGAGAGGGTTACGGCAAAAACTGGATGCACTTCGTGTACAAAATGGACAATCTCTTTCGAAGTATTAGGGTTTCGGACGAAAACTCATCTGTTACAAAGGGATTTCGTTTTTTGAACTTATTTGAACTCCACACTTTTTGTGTGCTCAAAATGAACCATTTAAAGCAACATCATCAAATTTCAACCCTTTCTGAGTTCATCTGTTATTTTTCATGCATTTACTGATTTTTTTGAGCTAAATGACCCTGAAATTGAAAAACACTTCAAATGAACTCTGAAGAGGTTGAAAATTGGCATGATATCATCATTTCACCCACATAGCATGTGCTAAAAAGTTGAGAGGGTTACGGCAAAAACTGGATGCACTTCGTGTACAAAATGGACAATCTCTTTCGAAGTATCAGGGTTTCGGACAAAAACTCACCTGTTACAAAGGGATTTCATTTTTTTGAACTAATTTGAACTCGAGACTTTTTGTGTGCTCAAAATGAACCATTCAAAGCCACATCATCAATTTTCAACCCTTTCTGACTTCATCTGTCTTCACTTTTTCTTCGCTTGTGTCCTTTGCTTATTGCGCCGTAACCATGGATATTCTTCATCGCTTAACAGGGTGCTTGGGTCAGCCTTGACTTTGAAGGGAGGAATTTCATGAAACTTTTCATAATCTTCAGACATGTCTGTCTTACCCACCACTCCCACGATGTCTCTTTTCCCTGAAAGAACTATATGGCGCTTTGGCTCATCGTATGATGTATTCGCTTCCTTATCTTTTCTTTTTCTCGGTTTGGTAGACATGTCCTTCACATAGAAAACCTGCGCCACATCATTGGCTAGGACGAATGGTTCATCTGTGTACCCAAGATTGTTCAGATCCACTGTTGTCATTCCGTAATGTGGCTCTACCTGTACCCCGCCTCCTGACAGATTGACCCATTTGCACTTAAACAAAGGGACCTTAAAATCATGTCCGTAGTCAAGTTCCCATATGTCCACTATGTAACCATAATATGTGTCCTTTCCCCTCTTGGTTGCTGCATCAAAGCGGACACCACTGTTTTGGTTAGTGCTCTTTTGATCTTGGGCGATCGTGTAAAATGTATTCCCATTTATCTCGTATCCTTTGTAAGTCAATACAGTCGAAGATGGTCCCCTGGACAACGAGTACAGCTCATCAGAAACAGTGTTGTCACCTCTGAGATGTGTTTCCAACCAACTGCCGAAAGTCCTGATGTGTTCACATGTAATCCAGTCGTCACACTGCTCCGGGTGTTTGGAGCGCAGAATGTTCTTGTGTTCATCGACATACGGGGTCACCAAGGTAGAGTTCTGTAGAACTGTGTAGTGTGCTTGAGACCAAGAATGCCCTTCCCTGCATATTATTGAGTCCCCTCCTAGCGTGCCTTCTCCAGTCAGTCTCCCCTCATACCGCGATTGAGGGAGACCAATCTTCTTAAGGTCAGGAATGAAGTCAACACAAAACCCAATGACATCCTCTGTTTGATGGCCCATGGAGATGCTTCCTTCTGGCCTAGCGCGGTTACGGACATATTTCTTTAGGACTCCCATGAACCTCTCAAAGGGGAACATATTGTGTAGAAATACGGGGCCCAGAACGACAATCTTGTCGACTAGATGAACTAGGACGTGCGTCATGATATTGAAGAAGGATGGTGGGAACACCAGCTCGAAACTGACAAGACATTGCGCCACATCACTCCTTAGCCTTGGTATGATTTCTGGATCGATCACCTTCTGAGAGATTGCATTGAGGAATGCACATAGCTTCACAATGGCTAATCGAACGTTTTCCGGTAGAAGCCCCCTCAATGCAACCGGAAGCAGTTGCATCATAATCACATGGCAGTCATGAGACTTTAGGTTCTGAAACTTTTTCTCTGCCATATTTATTATTCCCTGTATATTCGACGAGAAGCCAGACGGGACCTTCATACTGAGCAGGCATTCAAAGAAGATTTCCTTCTCTTCTTTGGTAAGAGCGTAGCTGGCAGGACCTTCATACTGCTTTGGAGGCATGCCGTCTTTTTCGTGCCAACGTTGCAGGTCCTCCCGTGCTTCCGGTGTATCTTTTGTCTTTCCATACACGCCCAAGAAGCCTAGCAGGTTCACGCAAAGGTTCTTTGTCACGTGCATCACGTCGATTGAAGAGCGGGCCTCTAGGTCTTTCCAGTAGGGTAGGTCCCAAAATATAGATTTCTTCTTCCACATGGGAGCGCGTCCCTCAGCGTCATTCGGAACAGATAGTCCGCCGGGACCCTTTCCAAAGATTTCGTGTAAATCATTGACCATAGCAAGTACGTGATCACCGGTACGCATGGCGGGCTTCTTCCGGTGATCTGCCTCGCCTTTGAAATGCTTGCCTTTCTTTCGACATTGATGGTTGGTCGGAAGAAATCGACGATGCCCCAGGTACACATTCTTCCTGCATTTGTCCAGGTATATACTTTCGGTGTCAGCTAAACAGTGTGTGCATGCGTGGTATCCCTTGTTTGTCTGTCCTGAAAGGTTACTGAGAGCAGGCCAATCATTGATGGTTACAAACAGCAACGCATGCAGGTCAAATTCCTCCTGTCTGTGCTCATCCCACACACGTACACCGTTTCCATTCCACAGCTGTAAAAGTTCTTCAACTAATGGCCTTAGGTACACATCAATGTCGTTGCCAGGTTGCTTAGGGCCTTGGATGAATACTGGCATCATAATGAACTTCCGCTTCATGCACAGCCAAGGAGGAAGGTTATAGATACATAGAGTCACGGGCCAGGTGCTGTGATTGCTGCTCTGCTCCCCGAAAGGATTAATGCCATCCACGCTTAAACCAAACCATACGTTCCTTGGGTCACCTGCAAACTCAGTCCGGTACTTTCTCTCGATTTTTCTCCACTGCGACCCGTCAGCGGGTGCTCTCAACTTCCCGTCTTTCTTACGGTCCTCTCTGTGCCATCGCATCAACTTGGCATGCTCTTTGTTTCTGAACAGACGTTTCAACCGTGGTATTATAGGAGCATACCACATCACCTTGGCAGGAACCCTCTTCCTGGGGGGCTCGCCGTCAACATCACCAGGGTCATCTCGTCTGATCTTATACCGCAATGCACCGCATATCGGGCATGCGTTCAAATCCTCGTACGCACCACGTTACAGGATGCAGTCATTAGGGCATGCATGTATCTTCTGCACCTCCAATCCTAGAGGGCATACGACCTTCTTTGCTGCGTACGTACTGTCGGGCAATTCGTTATCCTTTGGAAGCTTCTTCTTCAATATTTTCAGTAGCTTCTCAAATCCTTTGTCAGGCACAGCATTCTCTGCCTTCCACTGCAGCAATTCCAGTACGGTACCAAGCTTTGTGTTGTCATCTTCGCAATTGGGGTACAACCCTTTTTGGTGATCCTCTAACATGCGATCGAATTTCAGCTTCTCCTTTTCACTTTCGCACTGTCTCCTTGCATCAACAATGACCCGGTGGAGATCATCATCGGGCACATCGTCTGGTTCCTCTTGATCTTCAGCTTCCCCCGTTGCAGCATCATCGTATTCAGGGGGCACATAGTTGTCATCGTCCACTTCTTCTTCGCTGTCTTCCATCATAACCCCTATTTCTCCGTGCCTGGTCCAAACATTATAGTGTGGCATGAAACCCTTATAAAGCAGGTGGGTGTGAAGGATTTTCCGGTCAGAGTAAGACTTCATATTCCCACATATAGGGCATGGACAACACATAAAACCATTCTGCTTGTTTGCCTCAGCCACTTCGAGAAAATTATGCACGCCCTTAATATACTCGGAGGTGCGTCTGTCACCGTACATCCATTGCCGGTTCATCTGCGTGCATTATATATAATTAAGTGTGTCAAAAACCATTACAAAACATCATGAACAGATAAGTGACCAAATTAATAGAAGTTCATCATCACATTAAAACCAAAGTACATACATAGTTCTCATTGAACAACATATAGCTCTTCAGAGCATCTAATTAAACCATACATTATTGAAACTATGTAAAACATTTCAATGCAACAACAAATGCAATCATAATCGCAACCAAGGTAACAATTGATCCAACGGCATAATGATACCAAGCCTCGGTATGAATGGCATATTTTCTATACTTTCTAATCTTGAAGCGCATTGCATCCATCTTGATCTTGTGATCATCGACGACATCCGCAACATGCAACTCCAATATCATCTTCTCCTCCTCAATTTTTTTCAATTTTTCCTTCAAGTAATTGTTTTCTTCTTCAACTAAATTTAACCTCTCGACAATAGGGTCGGTTGGAATTTCCGGTTCACATACCTCCTAGATAAAAAAAATCTATGTCACGTTGGTCGGCATAATTGTCATAAACAACAAATGAACCAAATAGTTATAAAATATAATATATACCACATCCGAATCATAGACAGGACGAGGGCCGACGGGGGCGGATACCAAAACCATCGCACTATATAATAACAAACAATAATAAAAGTAAGACAATTATACAAGTATCTATGTAAATCATACAAGTAAGAATTTTTTTCTTTTAAAAAGAAGATAAGAACAAGAGGCTCACCACGGTTATGCCGGCGACGAGATCGGCACGGGCGATCGACGGCGGTGAAGATGGGGACGGGACGTGACGGACCGCTAAACCTAGACAAATCTTGAGGAAAATGGAGCTTGAAGGTCGAGTTTGGAGAGGAGAAAGCTTAAGTAGTGTTGCTCGGGCATTTCATCAAACACCTCATGTGCATAGGAGGTGAGCTAGAGCACCACAAACACCTCCCCTCGCCGGCCAGAAAAAACAGAGTAGTGGAGTGCTCTGCTCGCGGGCGAGGGGTATATATAGGCGGGCGAGGGGTATATATAGGCACAACATTGGTCCTGGTTCGTGGTTGGAACCGGGACTAAAGGCCACCCTTTGGTCCCGGTTCCAGCCCCGAATCGGGACCAATGGATGTGGGCCAGGAGCGAGGCCCATTGGTCCCGGTTCGTGTCTGGAACCGGGACCAAAGAGTCCAGACGAACCGGGACCAATGCCCCACGAGCCCCGGCCGGCCCCCTGGGCGCACGAACCGGGACGTATGCCCCCATGTGTCCCGGTTCCTGACTGAACCGGGACTAATGGGCTGGGCTGGCCTGGATCAAAGCCCTGTTTTCTACTAGTGATCGCCGCTCCTCCGCCGCTGAACCGCCGCTACTCCGCCGCCCCAATTCGCGCCGCCCCCGCCCCGATTCACCGCTCCTCCGCCCCTCCGCCACCCCTTCGCCGCTCCTCGTCCTCTCTCCGCCTCGAATCGCGCCACGCCGCACTCGTGAGGTTGTCGGTGCTGGCCTTGTTGCCATCATTGCTAGAGCTCACGCTTGCCGTGTCAGAGCACGCACTTGAACTCCTAGAGTTTCTAGGAGCCTGTAGCACCCTTCATCTGGCCTCCCCATGCCCTGTAGCCTTGCATCCGAGCAAGCCGTGCTCCGGCCGCCGCGTCAAGCTCGCTCCCGTCGAGTTTCGGCCACCCCAACTCCTCTCGTTTGCCCCAAAGGACGCGCCTCGCTCCCAGTTATCCGTAGAGCCAAACGCTACTGTAAACCATCGCCCATAGAGCAAATCTGAGGCACTCCGCTGTGCTTGCTGGTCGCCGGCGGCATAACTAGTTTACATCTTCATTTGAATCATCTGTTGGAGTTGCACTTTTACATCACCAATTTACATCTTCTGTTGGAGCTGCCTCTTTTTTGGAGCATTGAACTCGCTCTCCCCTTCCCCGCCCCCTCTGAACTCTGGATGGATCTTGTACTTCCGTTATTCAGTTAATGGAAAGGGCTTATGCCCGGTTCAAAAAAAAAAAACTAAAAATAGAGTTGTCATGGAGTTGTGGTGGGCATACACCGTGAGGAAACTCTGCCTTTATGTACCAGCTCGTGGCACGCACCATCACGGCGCAACATGATAGCAGAGCGAAAGTATCTTCCTCTCAGCTCGAGCTCAAATGCTTTTGGCATAAACAGTGAATATTTTAACAGTGAAATAAAAAAATTCAAAAAATTCTGAATTTTTTGCCTAACATTAAGGAATGTTTGGGGTGCGCGCAAACTTTCGTTATGGAGTCACATTCGTGGAAAAGAAAAACCAGAGATCCAAAATGCGTTCGAAAGTATCATTTTTCAGATTATCAATTTTTTTTTTTTACCATGACTTCCACGAATGTGAATTCATGATGAAACTTTGCAAGCACCCCAAACAACATTCCAGAATATATTTTTTTTAGATTTTTAGATTTATTTTACCCTTTTTTGATTACTGTTCATCTGAAAGCACATGAGCTCGCGAGCAGATACCCTTCATCCATATTTGAGGGGATTTTCCCCCGCATGTGTTGGCTGAAACCCAGATCAAGTCAGGTCACTCACCCCTACATGCTCAAGCTCCTTCTTTGTACTCTTTTTTTTCAGGGGTGCTTTTTTGTACTCATCAGGACGCAGTGAGCCCTTCTCTGGCTAGCCGGCCAATATCATCGGCCATATGTGCCCTGTCTACTTGCCCACCCACCAATGACCATTGTGCATAAGAGCATCTACAAGGACGATGAACTAATTTGACCATCTAAATGTCTGTGGGGCATGTCTGTGGTGAACCCTCATTTGTCCGGGCGCACAACCGCACCCCCTAAATTATCCTTGCCATTTTAGACATTTCAACAAATATGTCATGTGTGAGGTTGGCTGCCAGCATCCATGGAGCTTCGGACGCAGGCGCCAGCAGCGGGTACGAGCGACGAAGGCTCTGGTGGTAGGGAAACGAGTTCCCAACACGATGGAGTTGTCGCCCGTGCTCCGTCCTCGTCCTGCCCACGCAAACGAGAGAGAGAGGGGAGAGGTGGAAAAGATGGAAGTGTGGCTGCAAGTGGGGCCTAGGTTTGAGGGGGTGTCGGACAGCCCGGACAAATACGCTGAGTATGGGGGTCTGGTTGGGTGGGCTTTTTTCTTCTCTCTCCTGTCTAGGCCTTGTTCGGGCTGTCCACTCGAACATATAGGGGAGAAGTGGAAGGGGGGGGGGGGGGGGGGGGGGGCGATGGAGATCTCCTAAACTTGAGCAACCTACTTCAGTCACTCGAGGATTCCACCGGTTCCTCGCTGCTTGGTTTAGCTTAGCCAAATAGTCCTTTCGTTCCAAAATAACTGAAATTCTATGTTTGTACGAAACTAAATTTCTTTAAGTTTGACCAAACTTTACAGAAAAAGGCTAATATCTACAATATCAAATATATATAGTATGAAAAATATATGTTATGATGAATCTAGTAAGGCTAATTTCGTGTTGTATATGTTGGCATGTTTTTCTGCAAACTTGGTCAAACAAGTATGACTTAGGGGAAACTCAAAATATTTAATTATTTTGAAATGGGTGGAGTACTCTTGGCTGGTGAGTATTGTATTTTTTGAAAATGCAGGCGATCTTTCTTAATTGTATAGGAAACAATTTCCCATGTTGCTTTCGTCCCTCTCGGATGGATGAAACGGTTGTTTTGTGCACACCAGATAGGCTTTTGTGCAATAGTTCTCGGGACTGACCCTTGGACTAGGACCGAAAGCCCAAGAAAGTCCTGTCATTAATCTACTACTCGAGATTAAAAAATGCGTCCAAAAAGACCCAACCCGGCATGTGCTCAACCACCAGCTCTGTCCTTGATAGTGCTGATAGGCACCTTATTGTGAATCCACATCTCTAGGTTAAGTACGTTGTTGGGATGACTTGTCTCTATTTATGATATTATTCAGCAAACAATATAGTAATATGTGTTCAGTAAATTATTTCGATGATCTTCTACTTTTGTCATTCTCTAGTTGAAACCCAAGTCTAGTTAAGCGTACATGCTTTGAAATGGGCTCTGTGCAGATGTGAATATATAGTTAAGATTGTGCGTGCAAATTGAGTGCATATGATCCATTCAAACGATTGAAATGAATCTTTTCAACATTTTTATTTATGGTCTCACATACATGTGACTGAGTAGTGCAAATCTAGATCTTGGAACATAGAAATGCATAAGCAACACACAAAATGTCCATTAGCCTTGAGTGGAACCTGATCATATCACGGAGTAGTCCAAATTGCAGGCCAGGATTTTATATATTGCTGACATCAGAAGGCCAAGATGGACCTTGTTCCATCATAAAAGAGTGTAAAAACTGAACCATTTAAATTAAGCATATTGAATTAATCAGTTGTCAAATGATTATTTCATGTATCTTTTTTATAAAATAGTAATCTAAAGTATTTGTGACTTATGGACTAGGTGGCTTTGGTTGACAAGTGGAGTCAAGACGAGCTGGTTGTCAGGTTTTCAGGCCAGGCCTGACCCACATGGTCAGTTGTAGCTGGAGCCTACAACTTGTGTACTAATTATTTATCTATACATATATACATGTTGCTCCACTAGCACCTGCCACAATGAGAAGTCCAAAACAGTGTAGTTGAGATATCTTAGCTTGAGCCTACAACTTGTGTACTAATTATTTATCTATACATATATACATGTTGCTCCACTACCACTTGCCACAACGAGAAATCCAAAACAGTGTAGTTGAGATATCTCACACGCAGTAACCTAGAGAAAAACAAATATGGAAACAACAAAGCTATGCTGAAAAAATCTTTTGGAATAAGAGGCATTGGAAAGGAGACATCAACTGACACGGGCTCAAGATCAGTCCAAGAAAGAGGCTATGGTGGCCTGAGGGACAAAGGACGTGGAGGACACGATTGTCATGGAAGAAGGAGCTTCCCGCCTTGCAAGCTCTTTTGATCACACGTTGTTCCAGAGTCGGTTTTCCTCCTTCACAAGGCATGGATCACTTTCCATGTCAGTCGCGAACATGAAGAAGGCCACGCCGGCGCTGCTTGGATATCTAGCTTCTCGTCAATCTGTGGCTTCTTATCTCCTTCACACTTTGGTTTCCCTCTAATTAAATGGAATTAGCTTCCATGCTTCCATACACACCAGTGGTAGAATTTTCTTGTCACAAGCAAAGACTGAGCTAGCCACTCATCTTTCTTAGCCATACATTGAGGGTAACAACTAGTGGAGAACATTTTAAGAACCTGTAGTACATGGACTTTCAAAGCAAGGAAAACCTCCAATGAAAATCAACACACAATGATTATATCACTAACCATATCCTTATATTTTGTAGGTCAGCTCTGTGTTACAGAGAATTTACATTATGTAGCATTCACCTCGTTTCTCAGTAGATAGTAAATGGGTTGCAAAATAATTAGAGTGGTTGACTAAGCTTGTCACAACTAGCTCAACAATATGCAATCTTGAATGATTATGTATGTACTGCCTATGTCCTTGGAGACTGGTTTGGCTAGCCAAATACTTTTGAGTTTGTTGTCTTTTTAACTGTAGGAAACACTTTCTGTTTCCCATGTTGCTTTTGTTCATCCCGGATCGATGTAACAGTTGCTTTGTGCACCTCGATTGAATTTTATGTAGTAGTTCTACCCTTGGCTCAGGAATCAAGATTCAGAAATGTGTCGTAAGAATCCCAACCCAGGTGCTCAACCAGCAGCTCCATCCTTGATCATGCCGGTAGGCACCTTCTTGTGAATCCATATATCTAGGTTAAATTATGTTGACGAGGTGACATGTTTCTGCCTATGACGTTATTTGGCAGACAATATAGTACTATGCAGTCAGTAAATTATTTAGACGATCTTCTACTTTTGTCATTCTTAGACCCATGTCAGATCACAAGTTGGTACCCAAATCTTACGGATACAGATTTTGAAACGGGTTATGTGTGCAGAAGTAAAAATATAATTAAGATTGTTCTTGCAAAACAAGGAGATATGATTCATTCAAACATTGAAATGAATCATTTCAACATTTTTGTTGATGGCCTCTAAATAGTGCAAATCTAGCGGCGCATGGGCGCTCACCGACACTATTAGGGAAAACCTTATAGGTAGAAGCTTAACAGTAGCGCGGGTATCAGCCATGTGCTACTGCTACTTAATAGTAGCGAGGGACAAATACCGGCGCTACAGGTAAGCTGGTAACAGTAGTGCAGACTTGCCAAACCGCGCTGCTACTAAGTGGTACCCACACTGCCCACCAGGCTAAATATAGTAGCAGCGTGGCCCACCAAAACGGCGCTACTGCTAAGCCGATAACAGTAGCGCATGTGACGTGGCCACCGCTGCAACTATCGTTGCACTGTGCCACCACGTGGCACTAGTAGAAAACAGGGCATCAGTCCCGGTTCCAGAAGGCCTTTAGTCCCGGTTCTGCAACCGGGACAAAACGATCGGGACTAAAGCCCCTCACTTTTAGTCCCGGTTGTGTTACGAACCGGGACTAAAGGAGCCCCACGTAGCCGTTGTGGGGCGCCCAGGCAGGAGGACCGACCGGGACTAAAAGGCAGCCACGCATCAGCAGCTGCCAGGCGCTGGGTTTTTTTTAAGAAGGGGTTTAGGGGTTTTGGAGGGTATTTTCTGCTGCATAAAATCATATATGACTAAAAAATTTCTGCTGCATATTTTCCTTTGTGTTTATACAAATTTTGGTCACATGAGGGATTGTTATATCATTATGATCATGTTGAGTTATTATATTATTAGGTGGAAGAAACACGGATTAGATTCATGTGACCAAAAGTTGGATTAGTAGGACAGCTAATCCAACTTTTTGTCACATGAATCTAATCCTACTAATCCAACTTTTTGTCACATGAATCTAATCCATATTTCTTTCGCCCAATGACATAATAACTCAACATGATCATAATAACTCATCATCATATTCATATAAGAACTCATACATCATCATCATCATTATAATAACAACTCATCATCATAGTCATATATGTAGGAACTAGCTCATCATTCTAGCACAAAGGTAGCACATAACTCATCATCATGATAACAACTCATCATCATAGTCATATAAGAACTAGCTCATCATTCTAGCACAATGTAGCACATAAATACCTAAGATCTCCTACTCTCTCGAAGGTAAAATAGCATAAAACAGGTAAACCCCTGATTCTCCATTATGGAGAATACAGATGAACCTATCTCCCATTTGTGGACTGCCCTTGATGTTGCCCCCAAGTAGTTCTCTGTGATCTTTCAGAACTTTTCTCTAATCTTTGATTGTGAGGATGTCATCGCTTCGATGAATCGTGTATGCACTGCGGTGGTACGTAGGACAACTTGGCCGTAAGCTAACAATCCTCATGTCACCTTTCATTTCCATAAGACTAGGTATACAATCCGCCGGGAGTTTCTGTTGAAGAACATCATAATAACATACTTAGCAAAATGTAGTTTAGCTTAAAAGAATCTATGCAAAAAATGCATTGATGACATAATAGGAAAAATCTTACCATGATATCTCGATGGATGTTACCGTAGTTCAACACGTGCACTAGTGGCACGTATTGAGAATAACTTGGAGAGATATGATAATTCGTCTTAAAAGTCTCAACATCTTTAATCCATGAAACAAAATGATTTATCTCCTCGCAATTTAGCTCAGACCCATAACTGTAGTAGGTTTTGTCTACTACTTTCCGTACATTTCTTGAAGAATGGAAATAAGATATCAATGGAAATAAGTTGTCAACTATTTTTATAAATACAATATAAATTACTTATTGAATATGTTTGAAAAACTCACATAGAGGTAGAAGTGGAAGCGTATGAACATCGACCCAAATGTCAACATTATCTTCGTCAACATTATCTTCATCCATGTCATCTTCAGGATCATCACCCAGATCAAAGGTGACATACATACCCTCCTGAAAACCATACGCCTTGCATAGCGCTGCCCAATTCGAGCAACCAAAATGGAAGTAGGTCACCGCATTGTATAGCTTTACGTTAAAAGCATAACCATGATGGGTCCTGAGGTGAACTCTCTTTATCTGCATATTCTCATGATCTTCGAAATGTAGCTTCTCCAAGACATAACGTCTTGCATGGCAGGGGATGCACTAGTTGAATTGTAGAAAGCGAAAATTACACGTTGAAGAAACATAAGTCATGCTTAATTACGGAAAAAGACTTGTCATCGTTGCGTACCGTATAAACATCGAAGGTCTCGTGGAGCTTAATACTGAAGCGTCGACCGCCTTCCAGGTGAGGCCTGTCGCACAGACCCCGGTCGTCACCGCAGTACTCGCACTCTTGGATCCTATCGTCGTCGTCAGACATTTTCTATGTTCATAATTCAAAGATTAAAGTTCTGAAATTCAATATATGTACTACAAAAACTAAAATAGGACATATCGAGCAAGATGACATCAACATGCTCCTACTTCTTGTTCAAAGATTGCCCAAAAGATGCTTGCATTAAAACATACAAAAAAGAGAAAATGAACTCTAATGCAAAAACAGATTCTCAGATTTAGTGTAATTCAGTGTGGCAGAAACAGATTTAAGATGCATACTTGGAGGCAAGAATTAAATATGCTACATGGCAAGAACATGGCATCAAAATGTATGGCATGATAGAGCATAACATAAACAACAAAACATGGTTAGTGATCATGTTCAGAAGAGTCATGGATATGATGGTAGCATCAAGAGAACATGGCAAGAAGATATATCAGATTTCAGACTTAGTGAAAAACTGGGCATGCTGACAACAACATCATGATGCTGACTTGGGAGGCATATAACAGCAAGCATAACAATTTTACAATTTATGAAACTGACATGAGCATGTAGTAGACATAGCAATCTTCAAATACTCCATTGGCACAAGTTCATATGATGCACAGATCATTTACTATGGATTTTACAAAATGGAACATCTATTAACAGGCTGACAGATATAACATGTTAGCAACTTGAGAGCAATAACTAAACATGCTACAGCAGGGTAACATAGCAACCAAAAGCGTGGCATCAAAGTACACATCACAAACACCAAATCACATGAAGGAATCATATCCATATGAGGTCTATATTAATAGAAACCAACAAGCAAAGTTGGCAAGTTTTATAACAGACAGTTTATGACGGTGAAATTAACATCTGAAAACAGAAACAGTGCCTAGGCATGTTTGCAAGCTCATGGCACTCACATCAGGGCATATCATGGCATGACAAAATTACTAGCAACAAGTACACATAAAAATGATCCAATGTCATGTTGACAAGTTGCTCATATGGTGCATGCATTAATTCACACAAAAATAACAAAGTGACAAACATCAACAGTTTTCTACAATAGACTTTTTTGTGAGCAACATCAAAGTAGAGAACATCATTATAGTTCATATGCTCATTACTAACAGTTTTCTAAATAGGCTCATTTTCTATTCATGTTCATATGCTCCTTTTCTATTCATGTTCATTTTCATATGCTCATTTTCTATTCATGTTCATTTAAAAAAATAGTAGCTTCACATTTTCATTTCAAATTTTGTCATCTTCAACGAATGCAAACATGGGGCGGCGGCGGCTCACAGTGGGGGGCGGCGTTTGCCGAGGAGTGGGGGCGGCGAGGGCTCGGGCAGGAGGTCCGGCCGGCAATGAGGACGTGCTCTCGGGGGCGGCGACGAGGAGCGGGCGGAGCTCGACGGGGGCGGCGATGGCGATGAGCGAGCGGGCTCGGGGACGACGAGGAGGAGCGGGCGGCGATGGCGAGGAGGCCCGGCGACGACGCAGCAGACTGGCGGCGTCGGGGCAGGGCGTCGGCGTCGGGGGAGAATGGGAGAGGTTGGGGAAATTTCCTAAGTGTGTGGTTATATAGCCCGCCCCTTTAGTCCCGGTTGGTGGCTGCAACCGGGACTAAAGGCCCCCCTTTAGTCCCGGTCCGAACCACCAACCGGGACTAAAGGTGTATTTCGCCAGGCGAACGGGCGGGAAGCATAGACATTTAGTCCCGGTTGGTGGCTCCAACCGGGACTAAAGGCCCCCCTTTAGTCCCGGTTGGAGCCACCAACCGGGACTAAATGTCTGGCACAACGGTGTCGAAAGTTTAATCCCACCTCGCTAGTTGAGAGGAGCTCGCAACGGTTTAGAAGCGCGGCTGCGACATGCCTCTCGAACTCCTCTCTAAAGCAGGCAGTACATGCCTACCTCTGGGCCCTGTTGGGCATGCTTGCCCTATGGGCCAATATCCTGGCCCATATTTAGGGTTTCTAGTCGTATGCAGGCCGTGGTGGCCTAGTAGGCGGGCATTTTTTTATTTTTTGCATATGTTATGTTTTTACATTTTTAATGTTATTTTTAGTTGCATAAATTTTATATAATTTTAGCTGCATAATTTATATAATTTTAGTTGCATAAATTTTATTTTTTATTGATTCTTTTTAGTTGATTTCTTTTGCTATTAGAGTTTTATAAAAGCTTTTTAGTTTACTATTAAAGTTTGTAACAAAAAAATACTTAATGAAAATTCTTTTTGCTATTAAATTTTTTAACAAAAATTACTTTGATAATTTTAGTTGCATAAATTTCATATAATTTTAAGTTAATATTATTTTGATCATAACTAGAGGTTTGTAAAAGCTTTGTAGTTGATTATTTTTGCTATTGAAGAATATTATAGTTTTGTGTTCATCATAACAAAATATTTTAATTGATTCTTTTTAGTTCATTCTTTTTGCTATTAGAGTTATAAAAGCTTTTTAGTTCATTCTTTTTGCTATTAGTTCATTCTTTGAGCTAAATGACCCTGAAATTGAAAAGCACTACAAATGAACTCTGAAAAGGTTGAAACTTGGCATGGTATCATAATTTCACCCACATAGCATGTGCTAAAAAGTTTAGAGGGTTACGGCAAAAACTGGATGCACATCATGTACAAACTGGACAATCTCTTTCGAAGTATCAGAGTTTCGGACGAAAACTCATCTATTACAAAGGGATTTCATTTTTTGACATGTAACTGCAGTGATATTCTAGATCAAAGCCATCATTAGAATAGTTGTGGAGCATAACTATGGCTTTCAACCCAGAATCAAAGGTGCAAAATATTCGGTTATCTTGTATATGTCGAACAGTTACTTGAACAATCGTACCACCATCTGATATGTTGTCTTCACTAGAGAGAAAGTCTTCACTTTTTCTTCGCGTGTGTCCCTTGCTTATTGCGCCGTAACCATGGATAATCTTCATCGTTTAACAGGATGTTTGGGTCAGCCTTCACTTTGAAGGGAGGAATTTCATGAAACTTTTCATAATCTTCTGACATGTCTGTCTTATCCTCCACTCCCACGATGTTTCTTTTCCCTGAAAGAACTATTTGGCGCTTTGGCTCATCGTATGATGTATTCGCTTCCTTATCTTTTCTTTTTCTCAGTTTGGTAGACATGTCCTTCACATAGAAAACCTGCGCCACATCATTGGCTAGGACAAATGGTTCATCTGTGTACCCAAGATTGTTGAGATCCACTGTTGTTATTCCGTACTGCGGGTCTACCTGTACCCCGCCTCCTGACAGAATTACCCATTTGCACCGAAACAAAGGGACCTTAAATTCATGTCCATAGTCAAGTTACCATATCTCCTCTATGTAACCATAATATGTGTCCTCTGAGAAATTGCATTGAGGAATGCACATAGCTTCACAATGGCTAATCGAACATTTTCTGGTAGAAGCCCCCTCAATGCAACCGGAAGCAGTTGCGTCATAATCACATGGTAGTCATGTGTGACGACCCCGGCTTAATTGTGCACTAACCATACACGTAAATGCACATGATCAAGCCTAAGTACTCACTTGAAGATATCACAACACAACTCTAAAACATAAATAAAGTCATACAAGCTTTATATTACAAGCCAGGGCCTCGAGGGCTCGAATACATAGCTTGATGGCATACAAGTGTCAGCGGAAGCATCAGATATCTGGGTACAGATATATTACAGAAATAGAGATAAGCCTTTATGAAGGCGGGGCAAAATAAAATGCTATGATCGAAAGGCGTAGGCCTCCTGCCTAGGACCCTCCGAATCCTACTCCTGGTCGTCTGTCGGCTCCTCATAGTAGTACTCGCCTGGAGGGTAGAAGTAGTAGCCGTAGTCGTCGACAGGGGCAGCTAACTCAAGGGCTCCGTCATCTAGATGCGACAAGTGGATATGGGGAGAAAAAGAAAATAAAGCAAATGTGAGTACTCATCCGAAGTACTCAGCAAGCAAGGATCTACACTACATATGCAACATTTTCAAAGGGGGCTGTATATGTGGACTGGGCTGCAGAAATGCCAGAATAGAGGGGGAAAGCCTAGTCCTATCGAAGACTAGCATCTTCATCATCTTCATCAGTCTTGCAGCATAAGAAGAGTGCAGGATAACTAATGTAAAGTAGTAGTAATGTTATCAACCTCGGCCAGAGATCCTTCCTCGACTCCCTGCGAGAAAGCAATCCCAGAGCCATACTATCCATTTCATCTCAAGTCTCCAATTCTAGTTGTACCGATCGGGATACAACTCCGAGTGTCCGTTACCGTAGGACATGCTATGGATAGATTAGTTCTTCCCTGCAGGGGTGCACCAACTTACCCACCACGCTCGATTAACTCAGGCCGGACACACTTTTCTGGGTCATGCCCGGCCTCGGCCAAACGATACGCCGCAACCCGACCAAATTCTTAACAGAGAGGTCAGCACGTCGGACTAAACCTATGCCCCCCGGGGTCTTGGACCTTCGCCCCGGGAACTCCTACACGTTACGTTCACGGCCGAGAGTAGACCTAGCAACCCCTTAATACAAGCGCAGTTGCGTAACTAGTCCAACTCGGCGCGCGCCGCTCAATCGCTGACATCCATTAAGCTTTGGCTGAAGTATACGACGCAGAACGCCCATACTATGCCCACGTGATGGTTAGTGCTATCAGGCTAGAGGCCCCTCGGATCAAATATCCAAACCGTTAGTGTGTTGGTAGTGCGGTAACGAGCAGAGACTCACGAAAGATGTGACCCCGTCGCCCCGTCTCGAGGACTTACGGCAAGGGCTAAGAATGCCCGGCCACGCCTCGTGTTCAACTCTCGGGCACCATCCAGGTCCACCCGACTCTACATCACTCGCTATTAAGCTCGTGCGGGTACCCCTCAGGGCCGACCCGTCTTTATCCATAATAAGCAGTGTCAACAGTAAGTAAGGGCATCCGTGTGGCTATCATATCAAGAAGGAATCCGAGGCATCACCCTCGTTGGATCCCCATCTGACATAACCGTCAAGGTGAACGTAAGAGGAATCACCCTCGAGGTCCACTCTTGAGGAGTTGCACGACAGTGTCGGTTTCGGGGGTGGTGTAGGAGGAATCACCCTCGCTTACCACGACCGATTAACTAACCTACAAGGTTATCATCAGAAGTGCTGACGAGGTATCACCCTCGGCACTCGATAGTAACCCAGTAGAGTCGGCAACTAAGGGGAAAGTGACTTGAGGTGTCGGGGCCTGGTCTTTGATCCCGTTGATCGGGTCTTCTGAGAATCCAGCGGGGCAGTCGGGATAAAGTGGGGTCTCCGATAGGTCTTTACCCAGCCTATACTAAACAGTTTAGGATAACAGGTAAGTGTCAACATCAGGTTACAATTAAACAGGCTATGCAGCAGATATAGGATACAGTAAAAACTGCTGATTCTAATGCAAGCATAAGAGAGAAGAGAGTGGGTGATATCGGAATGCTCAAAAGGGGGTGCTTGCCTGGTAGCTCGGCGGCAAGGGACTGATCGTCAGGAGTGTGGTCGACCTCCGGAGCTGCGTCAGCTCGGGAGCAACGTCGACGTCGGGGTCTATCGAGAGAGAAGAGGGGGAAGAAACATATAAATGCACAGCAAACGATGCAACACAGGGTATGCTATGCTAGGATGCAGTGCAGGATTGCCTACAGATGCACCTAAGTCATTTTAGTTATTTTAGGATTAACGTGGAATTTATTTACCGGTGGTTATGCACTATTCATCTACCGGATACGGACGAAATGTTACGGGTTCTCCTACGTAGGGGGTTCCGACATGGAAATAGATGACACAATCAGATTCGTCTCGTCGTTTCGAGCAACTTTCATGTTTTAAGTTTTTCGATCTGAGCTACGGTTTAAAAGTTATTAATTTTCGAAGTTTAAATGATTTTCTGGAATTATTTTATTTACAGAAAATGATATATGACATCAGCAAGATGTCACTGTGACATCAGCAGTCAACAGCGGCTGACCAGAGTCAAACTTGACATGTGGGTCCAGTGTGACCCACATGTTAGCCTCTGTTAGTCTAACAGTGGATTAATTAAATTAGGAGAGTGATTAGTGGGGTGGGCCCCTGATGTCAGCGACTAGTTTAAATAACAGATTAGTTTTAAGATTTAATTAGCTTAATTAACAGATGGGACCCACATGTCATACTCAGCGAGTGAACAGTAACCACGTTGACCAGGTCAACATGGTCAAACGAGGCACTGGGGCCCGCTGGCAGCCTCACAGGGCGGGCCCCACACGCCCACGTCGGCGGGCAACACCGGAACAGTGCCGACGAGGCCATTTGCGGCGGCGCAGCCTCGGGGTTCGTCGGAAAACGCCATCCGGCGACCAAAACGACGGCGGCTGGTCGCGTTTGAGCGGGTAGAGCATGCCGCGTCGAACCGTGGCGCTAACGCGAGCTAAATCGGCCGGAATTGAATGCTATGACCTCGCCGGCGGCGAGATGATTCGGGCGTGCTCGAATCCGTCGCCATAGGGCACGGCGAGCTACGGGACTAGCCGCATTGGAGCTGCGGAGAGGCACTGAGCGCACTCCCGCGCTCAGATGGCCATGACAAGGGCTATCTCATCGGCGACGAGCTCCACGGCGGCGATGCTTTCGGGCGGCGATGGCAACGGCGCTACGGTGGCGCAAACGGACGGGGAGGAGAGGGGAAAGATGCTGCTGCTCACCGTGGAGGCGCACGAAGGCCCGGTGGTAGCTTAGGAGCAGCAGTTCGCCGGCATTCGTCGGAGTTGCGCTGGCGACCGTAGATGGGGAAGCACTCGATCCCCGCGTTGTGGTGGCGCAGCGCTCGAACCAGCAGTCGGAGAGGAAGGAGAGGAGACAGGCGGAGCGAACGAGACCGGTCTCAGGCGTCGGGGAGGCCTGCGGCCACACCGGCGAGCTCGGCCATGTCGTCGGCGTCGGGCGTCTCGTGCGGGAGGGATAAGATGAGCGAGAGAGCGAGATCTGGGAGAGGATAGGGTTGCGGGGAAGGGAGAGGAGCTCGCGGGCATCCTTATCCTCGCTAGGGGCCGACGGATGGCCGACAGCGAGACGAGCTCCGCCGTGTCGGTGCTTGGGCGCGACAGCACACGATGAGGAGGACGACTGTGGTTGATGGGCTGGGCCAGGTACTGTAGCACGTAGGCTTTAGTGCACAGTAGAAGTGTAGGACTTTTCCATTTTCTATTCTCTGTTTCTGCCCTTTTCTTTTACTTCTTTTCTGTTTTGTAATAGTTAGGTCACTTTTGCATTTTTGTAAAATATGAGAGTTGTCCCAAATATTACTGTGCAATGTTAGCTTTCACCAAAAATTGGTTTGGGCAAAGTTGGGTTTCATTTGAATTTGATTTTAATATAAATGGATTAAATAATTCTATTTTAGTGCTGTTTCATATTGTTGGAGTCATTTAACTAGTTCCAATTCCATTGTTTATATTTTTATGAGTGCTTCTGGAATATTTGCTATCTAGTGAACATTTTTCCAATAGTGTTTGAGCAAATTTATTTTGCACTTTTGAATTTGAGTTGATTTTCAGAATAGATTTTGAATTGAATTCTTAACCAAAGTGATTAGGCACTGCAAATTGAGATTACTTGGCATACTTAGCAGAGTGTCACAGTGACTATTACACAGGGGTGTTACATCATGAGACTTTAGGTTCTGGAATTTTTTCTCTGCCATATTTATTATTCCCTTTATATTCGACGAGAAGCTAGACGAGACCTTGATACTGAGCAGACATTCAAAGAAGATTTCCTTATCTGCTTTGGTAAGAGCTAGCTAGCAGGACCGTGATACTGCTTTGGATGCATGCCGTCTTTTTCGTTCACATGTTGCTGGTCCTCACGTGCCTCGTGGACCTCTAGGTCCTTCCAATAGGGTAGGTCCCAAAAATATAGATTTCTTCTTCCACATGGGTGCGTGTCCCTCTGCGTCATTCGAAATAGATTGTCTGCCAGGACCATTTCCAAAGATTACTTGTAAATCCTTGACCATATCAAGTATATCAGCACCAGTACGGAGGACGGGCTTCTTCTGGTGATCTGCCTCACCTTTGAAATGCTTGCCTTTCTTTCTTAAGGCATGCTTGGTCCGAAGAAATTGACGATGTCCCAGGTACACATTCTTCTTGCATTTGTCCAAATATATACTTTCAGTCTCATCTAAACAGTGCGTGCATGCGTTGTATCCCTTGTTTGTATGTACTGAAAGATTACTAAGAGTAGGCCAATCATTGATGGTTACAAACAGCAACGCTTGTAGGTCAAATTCCTGCTGTTTGTGCTCATCCCACACATGTTCATCATCACACGAATAGAGAACATCATTAAGTGTATCAAAAACCATTACAGAACATCATTAATAGAGAAATGACCAAATTAATACAAGTTCATCATCACATTAAAACCAAACTACAGTAGTGATCAAATGTTATTACTGAAAAAATAAATACATAAAGTTCATACATAGTTCTCATAAAACAACATACAGCTCTATAGAGCATCTAATTAAAACATACATTGAAACTAACATACAACTATGTAAAACATTTAAATGCAACAACAAATGTGATCATAATCGCAACTAAGGTAACAATTGATCCAACAACATAATGATACCAAGCCTCATTATCAATGCCATATTTTCTAATCTTTCTAATCTTCAAGCGCATTGCATCCATCTGGATCTTGTGATCATCGACGACATCGGCAACATGCAACTCCAATTTCATCTTCTCTTCTTCAACTCTTTTCAATTTTTCTTTCAAATAATTGTTTTCTTTTTCAACTAAATTTAACCTCTCGACAAGATGGTCGGTTGGAATTTCCAGTTCACATACCTCCTAGATAAAGACATCTATGTCAAGTTGGTCGGCATAATTGTCATAAACACTAAATGAAACAAATAGTTATAAAAGGTAATATACCACATCCGAATCATAGACCGGACGAGAGCCGACGGGGGCAGATACCAAAACCATGACACTATATAATAAAAAAAGTAAGAAAATTATACAAGTAGCTATCTAAATCATACAAGTAAGATTTTTTTTAAAAAGAAGATAAGAACAAGAGGCTCACCACGGTGGTGCCGGCGACGAGATCGGCGTGGGCGATCGACGGCGGTGAGGACGGGGACGGGACGGCACCCTACACATGTGCAGACTCTATGAAGTTAATTTGAGCTCAAATTGTGCATCTAAATCAAAAGAACTCCCACATACACTCCTCCACTAAAACCCACAAACCACTCTACTTCTAGAGCATTTGAAATGAGCGAAACTAGCAGTGAGAGATGAAACGATGAAGTTGCTAACCTTTTAGAACACTTGTGTAGTTGGTGCCCCGCCAAACCTAGACAAATCTTGGGAAAGATGTAGCTTGGAGGTCGAGCTTGGAGAGGAGAAAGCTTAAGTGTGGCTCGGCCATTTCATCAAATACCTCATGTGCATATACAGGCAAAAAACAGAGTAGCCCACACCTCCACCCTTCCACGGCCAAAAAATAGAGGAGATGGGGGGGGGGGCGTGGATATATATAGGTAAAACTTTAGTCCTGGTTTGTGTCTAAAACCGGGACTAATGGCCTACCCTCTAGTCCTGGTTTCAGACACCAATCGGGACTAGAGGGCAGCAACCTCTTTAGTCCTGGTTGGTGGCTGGAACCGGGACTAAAGGTCCCAGCTGAACCGGGACTGGCGCCTGCCGAGGCCCGGCCGGCGCCCTGGCCGCTCGAACCGGGATTGATGCACGCATTAGTCTCGGTTCGTAACACGACCGGGACTAATGCTCCACTAGTAGAAAACAGGGCTTTGGTCCAGGCCTGGCCAGCCCATTAGTCCCGGTTTAGTGACGAATCGGGACCCATGGGGGCATACGTCCCGGTTCATGCGCCCAGGGGGCCGGCCGAGCCTCGTGGGGCATTGGTCCCAGTTCGTCTGGACCCTTTGGTCCCGGTTCTAGACACAAACCGGGACCAATGGGCCTCGCTCCTGGCCCACATCCATTGGTTCCGGTTCATGGCTGGAACTGGGACCAAAGGAGGTCCTTTAGTCCCGGTTCCAGCCACCAACCGGGACCAATGAGGTGCCTATATATACCCCCTCGCCCGCAAGCAGAGCACTCCACTGCTCTGTTTTTTCTGGCCGGCTAGGGGAGGGCTTTGTGGTGCTCTAGCTCACCTCCTATGCACATGAGGTGTTTGATGAAATGCCCGAGCCACACTACTTAAGCTTTCTTCTCTCCAAGCTCGACCTCCAAGCTCCATTTTCCTCAAGATTTGTTTAGGTTTAGCGGTCCGTCACGTCCTGTCCCCGTCTTCACCGCCGTCGATCGCCCGCGCCGATCTCGTCGCCGGCACCACCGTGGTGAGCCTCTTGTTCTTATCTTCTTTCTAAAAGAGAAAAATTCTTACTTGTATGATTTAGATAGATACTTGTATAATTATATATAATGCACGCAGATGAACCGGCAATGGATGTACGGTGACAGACGCACCTCCGAGTACATTAAGGGCGTGCATAATTTTCTCGAAGTGGCTGAGGCAAACAAGCAGAATGGTTTTATGTGTTGTCCATGCCCTATATGTGGGAATACGAAGTCTTACTCTGACCGGAAAATCCTTCACACCCACCTGCTTTATAAGGGTTTCATGCCACACTATAATGTTTGGACCAAGCACGGAGAAAGAGGGGTTATGATGGAAGACAGCGAAGAAGAAGAGGATGATGACAACTATGTGCCCCCTGAATACGGTGATGCTGCAATGGGGGAAGCTGAAGATCAAGAGGAACCAGACGATGTGCCCGATGATGATCTCCGCCGGGTCATTGTTGATGCAAAGAGACAGTGCGAAAGTGAAAAGGAGAGGCTGAAGTTCGATCGCATGTTAGAGGATCACCAAAAAGGGTTGTACCCCAATTGCGAAGATGGCAACACAAAGCTCGGTACCGTACTGGAATTGCTGCAGTGGAAGGTAGAGAATGCTGTTCCTGACAAAGGATTTGAGAAGCTACTGAAAATATTGAAGAAGAAGCTTCCAAAGGATAACGAATTGCCCGACAGTACGTACGTAGCAAAGAAGGTCGTATGCCCTCTAGGATTGGAGGTGCAGAAGATACATGCATGCCCTAATGACTGCATCCTGTACCGCGGTGCGTACGAGGATTTGAATGCATGCCCGGTATGCGGTGCATTGCGGTATAAGATCAGACGAGATGACCCTGGTGATGTTGACGGCGAGCCCCCCAGGAAGAGGGTTCCTGCGAAGGTGATGTGGTATGCTCCTATAATACCATGGTTGAAATGTCTGTTCAGAAACAAAGAGCATGCCAAGTTGATGCGATGGCACAGAGAGGACCGTAAGAAAGACGGGAAGTTGAGAGCACCCGCTGACGGGTCGCAGTGGAGAAAACTCGAGAGAAAGTACTGGGAGGAGTTTGCAGGTGATGCAAGGAACGTATGGTTTGGTTTAAGCGCGGATGGCATTAATCCTTTTGGGGAGCAGAGCAGCAATCACAACACCTGGCCCGTGACTCTATGTATCTATAAACTTCCTCCTTGGTTGTGCATGAAGCGAGAGTTCATTATGATGCCAGTACTCATCCAAGGCCCTAAGCAACCCGGCAACGACATTGATGTGTACCTAAGGCCATTAGTTGAAGAACTTTTACAGCTGTGGAATGGAAACGGTGTACGTGTGTGGGATGAGCATAGACAGGAGGAATTTGACCTGCATATGTTGCTGTTTGTAACCATCAATGATTGGCCTGCTCTCAGTAACCTTTCAGGACAGACAAACAAGGGATACCACGCATGCACGCACTGTTTAGCTGACACCGAAAGTATATACCTGGACAAATGCAGGAAGAATGTGTACCTGGGGCATCATCGATTTGTTCCGACCAACCATCAATGTCGAAAGAAAGGCAAGCATTTCAAAGGCGAGGCAGATCACCGGAAGAAGCCCGCCATGCGTACTGGTGATCACGTACTTGCTATGGTCAATGATTTACACGTAATCTTTGGAAAGGGTCCCGGCGGACTATCTGTTCCGAATGACGCTGAGGGACGCGCACCCATGTGGAAGAAGAAATCTATATTTTGGGACCTACCCTACTGGAAAGACCTAGAGGTCCGCTCTTCAATCGACGTGATGCACATGACAAAGAACCTTTGCGTGAACCTGCTAGGCTTCTTGGGCGTGTATGGGAAGACAAAAGATACACCGGAGGCACGGGAGGACCTGCAGCGTTTGCACGAAAAAGACGGCATGCCTCCAAAGCAGTATGAAGGTCCTGCCAGCTACGCTCTTACCAAAGAAGAGAAGGAAATCTTCTTTGAATGCCTGCTCAGTATGAAGGTCCCGTCTGGCTTCTCGTCCAATATAAAGGGAATAATAAATATCCCAGAGAAAAATTTCCAGAACCTAAAGTCTCATGACTGCCACGTGATTATGACGCAACTACTTCCGGTTGCATTGAGGGGGCTTCTACCGGAAAACGTTCGATTAGCCATTGTGAAGCTATGTGCATTCCTCAATGCAATCTCTTAGAAGGTGATCGATCCACAAATCCTACCAAGGCTAAGGAGTGATGTGGCACAATGTCTTGTCAGTTTCGAGCTGGTGTTCCCACCATCCTTCTTCAATATCATGACGCACGTCCAAGTTCATCTAGTCGACGAGATTGTCATTCTGGGCCCTGTATTTCTACACAATATGTTCCCCTTTGAGAGGTTCATGGGAGTCTGAAAGTGCGTTATATCGACTAGAGGGGGGGTGAATAGGCGATTTTTACAAATTCGTCACTGAGGAATTTCAAGGTGAGGAAATTCCTAAGCAACGAACTACTTAGCAACGGAATAAGTACTCAGATGCAAACATAACATGGCATAAGTACAGTCATCATGTTGAAATGAAATAGGCAGAGAGTACAGGTAGCGTGAAACACATGATAAGCAGGCTGAAGACTAAGTGACTGAAGAAATTGAACTGAGGAAATTGAGAAAGTCTTCAGACAAAGTCTTCAAACAGTAATGATCAAATACATAGCAAGTATGCGAGGAAATGAAAGGGTTGAGGAAATAGAACCAGTAGCTCGGTGAAGACAATAATTTGGTAGACCAGTTCCAACTGCTGTGACAGTTGTACGTCTGGTTAGAGCGGCTATGTATTTAAACCTGAGGACACACAGTCCCGGACACACAGTCCTCACCGTATTCTCCTTGAGCTAAGGTCACACAGACCTCGCCCAATCACTCGTGGTAAGTCTTCAGGTGACTTCCAAACCTTCACATACTCGGTCACTCGGCAATCCACAATTTCCTCTTGGATGCTCTAGACCATGACGCCTAACCGTCTGGAGGATGCACAGTCCTCAAAGGTAATAAGCGTCGGTTCCACACAAGAACAATCTCTTCAGTGATGCTCAATCACTTTGGGTTTGTAGGTGTTTGGGTTTTTCCTCACTTGATGATTTTCGCTCAAAGTCCTCGGAGGATGGGATGCTCTAAATGACAAGTGTCAATCTATTTCTTGGAGCAGCCAACCAGTTAATGGTTGTAGGGGGCGGCTATTTATAGCCTAGGGAGCAGCCCGACATGATAAGACATAAATGCCCTTCAATGATATGACCGTTAGGTGGGTAGATATTTTGGGACAGCTGGCACGTAGCACAGCAACGGTCGGAAATTTGAGTATCAAATTCCTCAGGGCTATCATAATCCTCACTTGTGGGCAATCCGCACTGGCGAATTCCTAACTCCTCAGTCAGAACAAATTCCTCAGAGAACAGAAGAACTTCGTCTCTGTCACTGAAGAACTTGACTAAGCTGTATGAGATTTCCAATGGCTTCACTCGAAAGGATTGGGTAGGTGTAGGATTTTGAGTTGAGCATCACTTGGAAACTTTTCCTTAGTTTTACCTTGACCCCCTTTAACAGTACGGTGTTTCCTATGACTCAAGAAGAAGAAAATGAAACTACGAAAACAAAAGTCTTCACGCTTCATAATCCTCGCATGAATATCAAGTCTTCAGGGTCACACCAATTTCTTCACTTTCAAAGTCTTCAAGAAAACCAAAGTCTTCAGTTGAAGACATTCATTTTTAGGGGTCGACATTTATCGTAAATAACAAACTCCTCATAGACTTATAGACCTGTGTACACTCACAAACGCATTAGTCCCTTAACCTATAAGTCTTCAATACACCAAAATCACTAAGGGGCACTAGATGCACTTACAATCTCCCCCTTTTTGGTGATTGATGACAATATAGGTTAAGTTTTCAACGGGGATAAACATATGAAGTGTAAATACTGATAATGAGGAATTTGATTGCAAGATATAGAAGAACTCCCCCTGAAGATGTGCATATTTGAGGAATTTGCTTTGAAATAGCAAATGCACATTGTTGAGTAATATCATGGAGATCTCCTCCTATATCTTGAAATTCATATACGCATTTAACATATGATATGAAGAATTTGAAATGCATGATGAAATATGGTGTCTGACGAAATTCAGCATGCGTGCATTATGGTATTGAGGAAATAGCATGCAGAAAAACAGAGCAAAAGTATCAGACCACCATAGGACTTAAGTTTACAACTCATCAGAGCAAACACCTGAGAAAAGCAAGAGTTGTAACTTAACAGAAATATAGCCCATATATAAGACCCGTTTGAAGACTAACTCAAATTTCTCCCCCTTTGTCATCGAATGACCAAAAGGGATGAAAAATGAGGACTAATGCCCCTGAAGAATATCATCATGATGTCGATGGAGGAGCGCCAGCATTGTTGGGGTCGTCTATTGAGGTAGGGCCTGCCGCAGTGTCGTTCAAGTCTTCAGCTTCATCCGTCTCGCGCGATGAAGAATATGAACTGGCAACAAGCTGAGGAACTTTGACTTTCTTGAATTTCTTCGAAGGTGGCTGGGACCAGTCAAAGTCCTGTTGGAAGCCCATCTCCTTGAGTTCTTCAGCACTATGAAGATTAGACAGAATCGCCCAAGTGCGGTCAAAGACTTCATGCAAGTAGTAGTGATTCTTCTTCACAGTATTTTGAGTGACTGTCATGTTCTGAAGAATTGCACCAAACTGACGCTTGACCCACTTGTGATTTCGATCAACTTTCTGATGAAGACTAAGGAGAAGTTCACGATCAGTCATCACACGCGGAGCTGTGGCTTGAGGATGATGTTCTGAAGCTTTGGCGGCAGAATCTTGAGTTGCAGAGTCATCATTGGTGGAATAGGAAGTAGCTTTGCGAAACTGTCCATCCAATGGACGAGTACCTTCATCAATAACAACAGCCTTGCCCTTCTCGTCAGCTGAGGAAATAGTCCGTTTGAGGACTTCAATAGGGGGCAAATAGCTGAGATGATTTTGAAAATCAGCCTTATAATGAATTAAAGACCTTGATCTGATGAACTTCATGATCCAAGGAGCATAAGGCTTCAACTCAAAAGGTGACAGAGCAGCATTGGCCAAAGTCCTCATGAAGAAATCATGGTAGTTGATAGGAATACCGTGAATGATATTGAACAGCAGATTCTTCATAATGCCAACAACTTCTTCATCATCAGAGTTGTGGCCCTTGATTGGACTGAGGGTTTTGGTCAATATGCGATAAACTGTCCTTGGCACATAGAGCAATTCCTTGACGAGGAATTTGGTCCTTGGAGCTTGGCCAGGCTTCAAAGGCTTCATCAGCACTTGCATCAGATGATCAGACAGTTCAGGTTCAACATAGAGAAGCCTAGCACCTTCAGTGGGAGGACTGACTGGGACGGCATGAAGCAATTCAGAGGCCGGTGCTTTGAAATGAGTATTTTCAGTCATCCAGTCCAATACCCATGAATTGACATCATCAACATTTCCAGTAATGTGCAGCGTGGCGAAGAATTGAAGAATGAGTTCTTCATTCCAATCGCAGATGTTGGTGCAGAAATTGAGTAACCCAGCGTCATGAAGAACACTAAGGACTGGTGTGAAGCAGGGCAGCGATTCCATATCTACATGAGGAATTTGCTCATGTTCAAAGATCTTATCCTTATCAACCAACAATGAGGAGTAGAAGTTTATCTGGCTTGCAGTCCAAAAACGCTTGCGACGAAGACGAGCAGAGTCATAGGGATTGTAGTCAGTGAAGAATATGTGCTCGTTGAAGAAATCCTCAGCATTAAACTTCTGCTTCTTGGAGTGAGGGTTCTGTGGCTTGGGCTGAAGATTAACATTTGAAGAATTTACAGCCTCTTGAGGTATAGCCACTGGAGCCACAGGCTGAGGAATTTCAGCAGCAGCCTTGGCCTCCATTTCTTCAGACATATGTACATCAGCGCTAGTGACTGGAACTTCTTCAGGAATAGAATGAAGTGAAGCTTGACGTTCATCAGAGCCCGTATGAATTTCTTCAGTTGGCACAGGGGACTGAGGAACATGATGTAGAGGGGTTGTCAGAGGTGAATTGGGGTGATGACTTTCCCAAAAGTCATCATTCAAAATAGGTGTTGTAGACCCAATATACACATCCTCATCTACTTCAGTTCCTTCGACGCCTGCCTCTTCAGCTGTGAACTAAGGCATGGGCGATGATACCAGTGGGGTTGAAGAGAAAGCATCCACTTCAATTTCTTCATCCATCTGCTCTGTCGAAGCAGCAGAAGGATCTTCTTCATCAGATTTACTAGGAATTTCATATTCCTCACCAAAGGGAATGATCTCCTTTGATGGCATGCTTGATATTGGAATAGCATCAATTGGGTCTTCAGTTGAACTTGTCAAAGCCTTCAATTTCTTGGGAGCTGAAGACTCTGAAGATGTAGATGCTTTCCTTTTCTTCACAGCTGCTCGCTCCGCAGCCTTGGTTTTCTTCGCTTCTGATGCAGAAGGAAGGTTGATGCTTGTCATCGGTGCGGGAGGAGCAGAGGAAATTGGTTGAATTTCTTCAGGCACAACTGATGCAGTTGCCCTGGCTTGTTCAGATTCCTCAGGCACAGTAGCAGATGCTTCAACTGGCCTGGATTGCTCTTCAGGCGCAATATTGGAGGTTGCCTTGGCAATTTCTTCAGAGACTGGAATTTCTTCAGCAGTTCTGGCGCTTTCATTTTCTTCAGCAGACTGAACAGATGTTCCAGTCTGAGGAAATTTGGGTTGCGATGAAGCTGCAACACTTTGAGTAAATCCTTTTGCCATTCTGATGAATCTGACTTTGGCACCTAGCCAATCTGCATGGAATGCATGAAATTCATCACTGAGTGCTTTGATCTCAGCCTGCATAGTCACAAGTTCTTCAGGAGACATTTTCACAACATTGTTCTTCAGAAAACGCTCCTTCTTGTACTGAGCCTTCTTCACCTGCCTGGCCTTTTCAAATTTCCATTTCTCTTCATTTATGAAGACCGTCAACATGTGACTTTGACCAGGAGTGAGGTTTAATTTAGGCAAAGGTGTATTTGGATCCTTGTGCCATAGATCGATGAAATCAAGGATCTTCCTTGGATCCAGCATGAGGGGCACAGCACTGCCTTTGGCTCTAGCGGCCCTTTGTTGTCGATCTCTGATGATCGCAGCTAATTCTTCATCATTAGCTTCGTCTTCGCTTGACGGAACCTGAAAGGCGACCTCCTTCTTGTGAGGACTTGGTCTTGTGCCTCGTCCAGCAGTGGCCTTTTTCTTCAACAAGATAGGAGTTGTTGAAGACTGAGGTGGAGCTGAAGAACTTGCAGAGACTCCAGAAGCAATTGAGATTCCAGTAGTCCTTTGGCATGTGGCAAGATGCACAGGTGCTGAGGACATTGTAGGAGCAGCTGAGGATTTTGCAACCGAGGGAGTTGGAGCTGCTTTTGAGGAATTTGCTTGAGGAACAGGCCGTGAGGGCTTTGAAGAGCTTGGCCATGAGGGCATTGCAGCGCTTGGCCGTGAGGGCATTGCAGTTGAGGAACTTGTCTTGACAGCTGATTTCTTCAGCATAGCCTTCTTAGGCTTGATAGCAGAGGCCTCAGCGGCGGCAGCAACAGAATCTTCATTGAATTTCTTCACTGCCTCTTTAGCCACTTTGGCCAGCTTGGCTTGACGCTTAACCCACTCCTGAGGAAATTCCTCACCTCTTCTGATGCTAGTGGGATCAGCTTCTTGGCCAGGAGCCAATGGAGGTCTTGGACATGGAGGGTTAACAGCGAATTTCTTCATGTACTTGGGAGCGACATAGCGATATTCCCTCCATTCTCTTGCCCATCTACTCTCAATCTTCTGAATGCGCACTTTGCGCTGATTTTTGTTCTCCTTGCCATGAGTTGCTTCATCAAGAGTACAATATTCATCATAGATATCATCAGGGATCTCAAAAGCAGTATTTGTTTCTGGCCTCTTTCCTCCCTTCTGAGGTCTTTTACCATCAGCCATTTTCTTCACTTGAGGATTTTGAACAATCGAATTTTCTGATGAGGTATGCAATTTTTCTTCAAGGAACGCTGCAAATGAGTTAAGTTGATGAGAACCTAGAGATTCAGTAGCGGACATGTGTACCTGTGAACAGAATATAGGTGCGAAGAATTTGGAGAGGTCATATGCGTTCTCAGAAGATTTTCAAAAGTATCAAGTTGAGGAATTTGACCAGGGGTGTCTTGAGGAATTTCACTAAGCATTTTGACTTAGGTTCCAGAGTTGTGTAGATTGAAAATCCACACAATTGAGGAATCTTGAAGAAAAACGTTGCTTAGAGAAACTGATCAAGGACAGAAGCAAGTTGGTGTTTAAGAACATGAAAGTTGAAGAATAAAAACCTTTTGAAGATTTTGTGGAAAACATCAGAATCAACAAGGGCAGTAAAAATAAATTTTATTTACCCTTGACGAAGAACACGATGAACTGAGAGTAGCAGTGGAGATGTTCGTCCGTTCAGATCTTCCACGCCCTAACTTGGCGATGGAAAACAGCTACGGCGGCGGCGGAGTGAAGATTTCCGCGGCCGGCGTGAGTACGATGGCGACGAGGTCGAGGCAGTGAAGCTCTTCCTCACCGGCGACGATGGAGTGTAGCAGCGGCGCTAGGTCTGAGAGCTCGAGCTAGGGAGTAAGATCGAGTGGGGTAAATGAGCTCTGAGGAGGGCGAGGGGTATTTATAGCCGAGGTGAAAAACCGCTCGTCCGAGGAAAATGGACGAACCTGCCCCTGACCCTTCTCATCCTAGCGACATGTGTCACCCACGTACTGTGAAGTGGAGATCGTGTTAGATCGTGGGTGAATAGATAAATCTTGTCGAGGGATATGGAACGGTTTGAGCGGCAAAAGCCGAAAATTCAGATAAGAATATTTTAATGTTTCGTTCGCAAATTCTTCAGCTGTCAAGGACACAGTGAAGACTTTGAACGGGTTTCAAATAGAACGCACATGAAGAATTTGTGAACGGACTGGATTGAGTTTAGCATAGAGGGGGAACGGGTCCGATCACATTCACTTAGAAGAAAATCAACTTGAAGAATTAGCAATGAGTGAATGCTGTAGAGGACAGAAAACTCAAATATATATATATAGTCAATGAAGAACACAGACGGAAAGAGTGAAGATTTTGCAAAGTTGAAGAATTTGAAAATTTGAAGAATTTGCACAATGATGAAAAAACACAAATTTTGAAGATTTTCAACTTTTTGTGGTGGCGTCACCCACCGTGTAAGAATGATGATTTCAGACACCGCGTACAATTGTCGTAGGGCTCTGAGAATCAAATTCTTCATTAATTTCTTCACACTTAGAGTGTTAGTCTTCATTGATTGAAGAAAAACGTTTCTTCGTGTGTTGCACATCTAAGTCATCAGTTTGCATAAGTGTTAGGATGTGTGTCCTTTTCAAAGGACATTCGAAGATTCTAAGATATTTAGCTCACACCGCAATTTGCTAAATCTCTTCTCATCCAAGGGCTTTGTGAAGATATCCGCTAGTTGTTCTTCAGACTTCACGGGATCAATAGAGATGTCACCCTTCAACACATGATCTCGAAGAAAATGATGACGAATCTCGATGTGCTTTGTCTTCGAGTGCTGAACTGGGTTATGAGCAATTTTGATGGCACTCTCGTTGTCGCAGTAGAGTGGCACATTCTTCACATTGATGCCGTAGTCCTTGAGGGTTTGCTTCATCCATAGCAATTGAGCACAGCAAGAACCAGCAGCAATATACTCAGCTTCAGCAGTAGAGAGTGATACGCAGTTCTGCTTCTTCGAGGACCAACATACTAAGGATCGTCCAAGGAAATGGCACATGCCTGATGTTGACTTGCGGTCCACACGATCACTAGCATAGTCAGAGTCAGAATATCCGATGAGATCAAAAGCCAAGCCCTTGGGATACCATAATCCAAGTGTTGGAGTGTGAGCTAGATATCGAAGAATATGTTTCACAGCCTTATGGTGTGATTCCTTCGGTGTAGCTTGAAAACGGGCACACATGCAAACACTAAGCATAATATCCGGCCTAGATGCACATAGGTACAATAAAGAACCAATCATGGAGCGGTATACCTTTTGATCGAAGTCTATTCCATTTTCATCAGTGCATAGATGGCCATTTGTGGGCATAGGGATTTTGACGCCTTTGCATTCTTGCATACCGAATTTTCTCAGAACGTCCTTGAGGTATTTCTCTTGAGAAATGAAGATGCCATTACGTTGTTGACGAATTTGAAGACCTAAGAAGAATTTCAATTCCCCCATCATGGACATTTGATATTCCTCACTCATCATGTAAGCAAATTCATCACTGTAATGTTGGTTAGTACAGCCAAAGATAATATCATCAACATATATTTGGCACATGAATAATTCATCATCATAGGTTTTGGTGAAAAGAGTAGGGTTGAGTGAACCGGGTTTGAAGCCTTTCTTCATGAGGAATTCCTTCAGAGTATCATACCACGCCCGAGGGGCCTGCTTGAGGCCATAGAGGGCCTTATTGAGTCTGAAGACTTTGTCAGGATGCTTAGGATCTTCAAAACCTGGGGGTTGAGCAACATATACTTCTTCCTCAAGCTTACCATTGAGGAATGCACTTTTCACATCCATTTGATATAAGATGATATTATGATGGTTAGCATAAGCAAGCAATATGTGAATAGCCTCAAGTCTAGCAACAGGTGCAAAAGTCTCATCGAAATCAATTCCTTCAACCTGTGTGTAGCCTTGAGCCACAAGACGAGCCTTGTTCCTCACCACTAGGCCATTTTCATCTTGCTTGTTGCGGTAGATCCATTTGGTACCGATGATATTGTGCTTGCATGGGTCCGGTCGCTTGACAAGCTCCCACACATTGTTCAGCTTGAATTGATGTAATTCCTGTTGCATTGCTTGAATCCATTCAGGCTCCAGAAATGCCTCATCAACTTTGGTGGGCTCTGTGATAGAGACGAAAGAAAAATGCCCACAAAAGTTAGATAAATGTGAAGCTTTTGAGCGAGTCAGAGGACCTGGTGCGTTGATGTCGTTGATGATTCTCTCAATCTGTACTTCATTTGCAACGCGAGGATGAGCAGGTTGACGACTTTGATTTGGCTCAGTATTTTCTTCAGAGCCAAATTCTTCAGGTGCGCCAGCATGCTGTTCTTCATGTTCAGGAATGATTTCTTCAGTAGGAATGACATCCTCAGTAGCTTTGAACTTAATGGTTTCCTCAGGTGTCTTTTCATCTAGCACAGGAGGTAGGTGCTCTCTTTGCGAGCCATTAGTTTCATCGAACCGCACATCTACAGTTTCAACAACCTTGTTGTGATAGGTGTTGAAGACCCTGTAGGTGTGCGAGTCCTTTCCGTAACCAAGCATAAAACCTTCATGTGCTTTCGGTGCAAATTTAGAATTGTGATGAGGATCTCTAATCCAGCATTTAGCACCGAAGACTTTGAAATAACTCACATTGGGTTTCTTGTCAGTGAGGAGTTCATATGAGGTCTTCTTGAAGAATTTGTGAAGATATACCCTGTTGATGATGTGGCATGCAGTATCAATTGCCTCAGGCCAGAAGTGACGAGGTGTCTTGTATTCATCAAGCATGGTGCGAGCCATCTCAACAAGAGTCCTGTTCTTGCGCTCCACAACGCCATTCTGCTGAGGAGTGTATGGGGCAGATAGCTCATGAGTAACACCAAGTTCATCGAGATAGTCATCAAGACCAGTATTCTTGAACTCAGTCCCATTGTCACTACGTATATGCTTGATCTTCACGCCGAAATTCGTCGAAGCCCTTGAGGAAAATCGTCTGAAGACTTCCTGCACTTCAGTTTTGTAAGTAATGACATGCACCCATGTGTAACGAGAATAGTCATCAACAATGACAAAGCCATATAGAGATGCTGCATTTGTTAGTGTGGCATAATGAGTAGGGCCAAAGAGATCCATATGAAGCAATTCAAAAGGACAAGAAGTAGTCATGATAGTCTTCGAGGGGTGCTTGGCTCTGGTCATCTTTCCAGCCTCACAAGCCCCACAAAGATGATCTTTGAGGAATTTGACACCCTCGATGCCAATGACGTGCTTTTTCTTCACGAGCGTGTGTAAGTTCCTCATGCCAGCATGACCCAGTCGTCGATGCCATAGCCAGCCTTCTGAAGCTTTAGCAAGTAGACAAGTGGCAGGCTGTGGTCTTGCAGAGAAATCAACAATATACAAGTCTCCTCTCCTAAAGCCTTCGAAGACTTTGGAATTGTCAGATTCCATGAGCACTAAGCAACGATATTTGCCAAAGACAACAACCATATCAAGATCACAAAGCATTGAGACAGACATGAGGTTGAATCCGAGGGACTCGACAAGCATGACTTTATCCATGTGTCGATCCTTTGAGATTGCAACCCTACCTAGACCCAATACCTTGCTTTTGCCTTTGTCAGCGTAGGTGATATGCTTCAAGTGTGATGGAGATAAGGGAGTGTTCATCAGTAAGCTCTTGTCACCGGTCATGTGATTTGTACATCCACTATTGAGGACCCACTCAGTAGCTTTAGGTAAATCATCCTGCAGATGAATTAGTGCATCTTACGAACTCATATACTTCAGAGTGAAGAATATGACATCAAATTCATCAGACATATTTCATCAATTAAAGCAACATATGTATATATAGCAATGTGAGGACGTGAGAAATGAATAAATCATTTCTTCATGATTAGCTTGCGTCCTTTCAAGCATTTCAGGTCTCCAGCAAATTCTTCAGACGATTTAGTTCGTCTGGAGACCTGACCCTGCATAAGAGATTAGTTCTTTTTCTTCACCACCCACATCTGGAGGGGTGGCAAAGAGTTCATCATTCTGCGAGCTCCATAAGAGAAAGGTGGCATAGACGCCAGACCACTTCGTTTCACATAAGAGGGGTTAGGGTAAGCATATGAATAAGCAGAGAAATTCTTCGAGGACTTATGAACATAATGATTTGAAGAATAATGCACATATTCATAGCCCTTAGGCTTTCCCTGCGAAACAGAAGTGTTAGCACGATGATGTTCATGTGAGGACTTGGATCCATGTGAGGAATTTGATCCATAAGAGGACTTGGATCCATATGAAGACTTTGGTTCATATGAAGAATTTGATCTGGGGTTCTTATTCTTCACAGGTGGTATCATGAGGACATTCACCTGAAGACTTTCAAGGCACCTTTTGGGAACCCAGATTTTCTTCATAGGGGGACTATTCCTGCAGTTAGATCCAACATATCTAGCAAATACCTCACCATTCTGATTTTTGAACAATTTATAGTTGGAGTCAAATGACTCATCAGATGAATATGAGGATTCACAAGTAAAGCCAGATAAAGTGGATGGATCTACGGGAGATCCCTTCGCAGCAACCCATGAGGTTTTGGGATACTGCTCAGGTTTCCAGTAGGTTCCATCAGCATTGAGTTTCCTCTCAAAGGCAATACCCTCTTTCCTAGGGTTCCTGTTCAAGATCTGCTTTTTGAGCACATCACAAAGAGTCTGATGCCCTTTGAGGCTTTTGTACATGCCTGTCACATACAATTCCTTCAACCCTGCATTTTCGTCAGTGATACTAGTGGTATCCTCAGATGAGGAATTTGTGACCACAGAGATAGTTGAAGAATTTGCAGCAATAGAAGCATTTGAACATTCAGGTGAAGAATTAGCAGTTTCACGTTCAATGCATTTCAAGCATGGTGGAATAAATTCTTCCTGAGCGGAACTGATCTGTTGAGCAAGCAAAGAATTATTTTCCTTCTGAAGATCTTCATGACTCACCCTTAGCTTCTCAAGATCTTGCTTTCTTTGAAGAAATTCATAAGAAATCTTCTCATGATCGGCTAAGAGAGTTTCATGACGACCTTGAAGGTTGTCAAACTTAGACTGTAGTTGCTGAAGATTATCAGTCAGTGTTTGAGTTCGATCCATTTCCTCACCTAACAGATCATCGCTTTTGTCTAGCATATTTTGAACCTTTTCCAAAGCCTTTTGTTGTTTAACAGCAATATTAGCAAGTTTGGAATAGCTGGGTTTGAGGTTTTCATCAGATTCATCCTCACTTGATTCAGAGGAGGGATATTTGAATACCTTGGCACCTTTTGCCATGAAGCAATAGGTGGGAGCATAGTCATCGTTGCCGTCATCAGCAGTGTTGGGGAAGCCATTTTCCTCAGTGTTGAAGATGGACTTGCTAATATAAGCAGTAGAGAGGGCTAGGCTCGCCACACCAGAGTCTGACTCCTCAGATGCCTCCTCTTCCTAATGTTCCTCAGATTCAGCTTCAGAGTCCGTTTCCTTGCCAATGAATGCCTGAGCTTTCTTGGAGCTGCTCTTCTTGTGAGATGAAGACTTTGAAGATCTTGATGATGAGGACTTTGAAGATTTCTTCTTCTTCTTAGAGTCATCTGAACTATCATCCTTGTATTTCTTCTTCTTTGATTCCTTCTCCCACTGAGGACAATCAGTAATGTAGTGACCAGGTTTCTTGCATTTATGGCAAGTTCTCTTCTTGTAATCACGGGATGAGGAATCTGATTTCATGTCATCACCTCTTGAGGATTTTCCAAATCGGCCACGTCTAGAGAACTTCTGGAATTTCCTCACGAGCATTGCTAGCTCCTGACTCAGTTCTTCAGGATCACCAAGGCTGCTACCAGAATCTTCATCTTCAGATTCAGAGACTGCCTTGGCTTTCAGTGCACGAGATCTACCATAGCTCGGTCCGTAGAGATCTCTCTTCTCAGCTAGTTGGAATTCATGAGTATTTAGCCTCTCGAGGATATCAGCAGGATCAAGTGACTTGTAGTCTCCATGTTCTTGAATCATCAGTGCCAGTGTATCGAATGAAGAATCGAGTGACCTCAGCAATTTCTTCACCACCTCATGGTCGGTGATGTCAGTGGCACCCAGTGCTTGAAGCTCGTTTGAGATGTCAGTGAGGCGATCAAAGGTTTGCTGAACATTTTCGTTGTCGAGTCTTTTAAAGTGGTTGAAGAGATTGCGAAGAACGTCAACTCGAGAGTCACGTTGAGTTGAGACTCCTTCGTTGACCTTGGACAGCCTATCCCAGATAAGCTTAGCTGTCTCCAAAGCACTCACTCTGCCATACTGCCCTTTGCTCAGATGGCCACATATGATATTCTTCGCTTGAGAGTCGAGTTGCTTGAATCTCTTCACATCAGCAGCGTTTACGGAAGGAGTGAGAGAGGGAACACCCTTTTCCACAACATACCAGAGATCGTTGTCAATTGCCTCAAGATGCATGCGCATCTTGTTCTTCCAGTAGGGGTAGTCCGTCCCATCGAAGGTAGGACACCCAGACCTTGATCATGCCTGCAGTCGACATAACTCAAACTCCAGGTGGTTAAACCAAAATCACACAGAACAAGGGAGTACCTTGCTCTGATACCAATTGAAAGTGCGTTATATCGACTAGAGGGGGGGTGAATAGGCGATTTTTACAAATTCGTCACTGAGGAATTTCAAGGTGAGGAAATTCCTAAGCAACGAACTACTTAGCAGCGGAATAAGTACTCAGATGCAAACATAACATGGCATAAGTACAGTCATCATGATGAAATGAAATAGGCACAGAGTACAGGTAGTGTGAAACACATGATAAGCAGGCTGAAGACTAAGTGACTGAAGAAATTGAACTGAGGAAATTGAGAAAGTCTTCAGACAAAGTCTTCAAACAGTAATGATCAAATACATAGCAAGTATGCGAGGAAATGAAAGGGTTGAGGAAATAGAACCAGTAGCTCGGTGAAGACAATAATTTGGTAGACCAGTTCCAACTGCTGTGACAGTTGTACGTCTGGTTAGAGCGGCTAGGTATTTAAACCTGAGGACACACAGTCCCGGACACACAGTCCTCACCGTATTCTCCTTGAGCTAAGGTCACACAGACCTCGCCCAATCACTCGTGGTAAGTCTTCAGGTGACTTCCAAACCTTCACATACTCGGTCACTCGGCAATCCACAATTTCCTCTTGGATGCTCTAGACCATGATGCCTAACCGTCTGGAGGATGCACAGTCCTCAAAGGTAACAAGCGTCGGTTCCACACAGGAACAATCTCTTCAGTGATGCTCAATCAATTTGGGTTTGTAGGTGTTTGGTTTTTTTGGGTTTTTCCTCACTTGATGATTTTCGCTCAAAGTCCTCAGAGGATGGGATGCTCTAAATGACAAGTGTCAATCTATTTCTTGGAGCAGCCAACCAGCTAGTGGTTGTAGGGGGCGGCTATTTATAGCCTAGGGAGCAGCCCGACATGATAAGACATAAATGCCCTTCAATGATATGACCGTTAGGTGGGTAGATATTTTGGGACAGCTGGCACGTAGCACAGCAACGGTCGGAAATTTGAGTATCAAATTCCTCAGGGATATCATAATCCTCACTTGTAGGCAATCCGCACTGGCGAATTCCTAACTCCTCAGTCAGAACAAATTCCTCAGAGAACAGAAGAACTTCGTCTCTGTCACTGAAGAACTTGACTAAGCTGTATGAGATTTCCAATGGCTTCACTTGAAAGGATTGGGTAGGTGTAGGATTTTGAGTTGAGCATCACTTGGAAACTTTTCCTTAGTTTTACCTTGACCCCCTTTAACAGTACGGTGTTTCCTATGACTCAAGAAGAAGAAAATGAAACTACGAAAACAAAAGTCTTCACGCTTCATAATCCTCACATGAATATCAAGTCTTCAGGGTCACACCAATTTCTTCACTTTCAAAGTCTTCAAGAAAACCAAAGTCTTTAGTTGAAGACATTCATTTTTAGGGGTCGACATTTATCGTAAATAACAAACTCCTCATAGACTTATAGACCTGTGTACACTCACAAACGCATTAGTCCCTTAACCTATAAGTCTTCAATACACCAAAATCACTAAGGGGCACTAGATGCACTTACAGAGTCCTAAAGAAATATGTCCGTAACCGCGCTAGGCCAGAAGGAAGCATCTCCATGGGCCGTCAAACAGAGGATGTCATTGGGTTTTGTGTTGACTTCATTCCTGGCCTTAAGAAGATTGGCCTCCCTCAATCGCGGTATGAGGGGAGACTGACTGGAAAAGGCACGCTAGGAGGGGACTCAATAATATGTAGTGACGGGCATTCTTGGTGTCAAGCGCACTACACACTTCTACAGAACTCTACCTTGGTGACCCCGTATGTCGATGAACACAAGAACATTCTGCGCTCCAAACACCCGGAGCAGTGTGACGACTGGATTACATGTGAACACATCAGGACTTTCGGCAGTTGGTTGGAAACACGTCTCAGAGGTGACAACACTATTTCTGATGAGCTGTACTCGTTGTCCAGGGGACCATCTTCGACTGTACTGACTTACAAAGGATACGAGATAAATGGGAATACATTTTACACGATCACCCAAGATCAAAAGAGCACCAACCAAAACAGCGGTGTCCGCTTTGATGCAGCAACCAAGAGGGGAAAGGACACATATTATGGTTACATAGTGGACATATGGGAACTTGACTACGGACATGATTTTAAGGTCCCTTTGTTTAAGTGCAAATGGGTCAATATGTCAGGAGGCGGGGTACAGGTAGACCCACAGTACAGAATGACAACAGTGGATCTGAACAATCTTGGGTACACAGACGAACCATTCGTCCTAGCCAATGATGTGGCGCAGGTTTTCTATGTGAAGGACATGTCTACCAAACCGAGAAAAATAAAAGATAAGGAAGCAAATACATCATACGATGAGCCAAAGCGCCACATAGTTCTTTCAGGAAAAAGAGACATCGTGGGATTGGAGGGCAAGACAGACATGTCTGAAAATTATGAAAAGTTTCATGAAATTCCTCCCTTCAAAGTCATGGCTGACCCAAGCACCCTGTTAAGCGATGAAGAATATCCATGATCAACTAAAACAAAACTATAATATTCTTCAATAGCAAAAAGAATCAACTAAAAAGCTTTTATAAAACTCTAATAGCAAAAGAAATCAACTAAAAAGCTTTTATAAACCTCTAGTATTTTTGAAACTAAAATTATAAAAAATTTATGCAACTAAAATTATCAAAGTATTTTTAGTTCAAAACATTAATAGCAAAAAGAATTATCATAAAGATTTTTTTTGTTAGAAAGTTTAATAGCAAAAAGAATTATCATAAATAATTTTTTGTTAGAAACTAAAATAACAAAATCTGTTTTTAATATAATATTAAAACACAGTAATATTAAATAGCAGGAAAAAGAATCAATCAAAAGTCTATTTTTATAGTAAAGTTATTCACAAACTAGTGATTCACACAAATTTCAAATAATTCAAATTTAAACTTTTCAAATTTGAAAACTAATGGCACTAACAGAAAGTTTATAATTTTTGTGACCTAACAACAAAAAGAATTAAGAAAAATAAAGCAAAAAACAAAAGAAAATATATAATGCAAAAAACAAAACAAAAAAATGGAAAAAAAAATAAAAAAAATGCCGCCTACTGGGCCACCACGGCCTGAATACGACTAGAAACCCAACCCGACAGGTGGGCCAGGATTCAGGCCCGCAGAAGGCCCAGTAGGCCCACAGGCAGAGAGACACAGTTAGGCTAGTAGGCCTGCAATAGAGAGGAGTTCGAAAGAGGAGGCACAGCCGCGCTTATAAACTTGTGCCGAAGCTCCTCAGCTAGCGAGGTGGGACTAAACATCCACCGCGGCTGTGCCAGGCACAGGCTATTGGTCCCGGTTGGTGGCACGAACCGGGACCAATGCCCACCTTTGGTCCCGGTTCGTGGCACCAACCGGGACCAATGCTACCCTTTGGTCCCAGTTCGTGCCACCAACCGGGACCAAAGGTCTCTGCTTCCCGCCCTTTGGGCTGACGAAAAGAGACCTTTGGTCCCGGTTGGTGGCATGAACCGGGACCAAAGGGTTGCATTAGTCCCGGTTCGTGCCACAAACTGGGACAAAAGGTGTGGGTATATAACCCCACACTTGGAGAAATTTCCCCCCACCCCGCCATTCTTCTCTGAACGCCGCCAGGCTGCCCCTGCTTCCTCGACACCGTCGCCGTCGCCCCCCACTCCTCGACACCATCGCCGCCCGCTCCTCGTTGCCGTCGCCCCGCGCTCCTGCCCTGCCCCGGCGCGCCACCCGGCCCGTGCCCCCTGCTTCCTCGATGCCGTCGCTGCCCCGTGGTCGCCGTCGCCGCCCGCTCCTCGACGCCGTCGCCGCCCGCTCCTCATCACCGTCGCCCCGCGCTCCTGCCCTGCCCCGACCACGCCACACCTCTCCTTGCCGTTCGGTCCGGCCGGCCTCCTCCTCTCTGTTTTTTTAATATGATGATTTTTTTTGTTCATAGATGATATATATGTAGGGTATATGATGATATGTATGTGTATATATATGATGATATGTCCTATTTTTTCATAATTTTTTTGTTCATAGATGATATATATGTAGTGTATATGATGATATATATGTATGTGTATGCAAAAGTTACATTTAAGAAAAAAATGTATGTATTATGTTCATATGCAAAGAATATGCAAAAGTTAGAATTTTTGTTCATATATGTATTTTTTTGTTCATATGTGTATTAATTTTTTTGTTCATAGCATTTTTTTGTTCATATATGATTTTTTATAGCATTTTTTTCATGTATATATGTATGTGGCTATGTATGTATGATGGATATCATTTTTTTCCATGTATGTATGTCGTTGTCGATATACCCCCTCCCCGATATCGACATGAGGGGGGGGGGGGGGGGGAGGAGTCCTCGAAACATATCAAGTGCACTTTATAAATTCATATGTTGAGTTAGTTGATTTAGGTTAGTGCATTTTAGGTTAGTTGATTTAGTGCATTTTAGGTTAGTTGTATTGTTAGTGCATTTTAGGTTAGTGGAGAGGAAAAAGGAAAATAAGGAAAAAGAAGAAAAGAGGAAGAAGGAAGAAGGAAGAAGAAGAAAAAGAAGTGGAGGAAAAAGGAAAATAAGAAGAGGAAGAAGGAGGAGAAGAAGAAGAAGAAGAGGAGAGGAAGAAGGAGGAGAAGAAGGAGAAGAAGAGGAGAGGAAGAAGAGGAGAAAAAAATAAGAAGAGGAAGAAGAAGAAAAAAAAGAGGAGAAGAAGAAGGAATAGAGGAATGGAAAACTAACTTCTTCTCCTCTATTCTATTCCTTCTTCTTCTCCTCTTTTTTTTTTCTTCTTCTTCCTCTTCTTATTTTTTATCGGGAATGAGGGTGTCGAGGATCACCGAGCGGTCGAGGGTCGGGAACTATGGTAGAGGGTCGAGGGTCGTCGAGGGGTCGTGGGTCGCCGAGGGGTCGAGGTTCGAGGATCGCGGAGGGGTCGAGGGTCGAGGGTCGTCGAGGGGTCGAGGGTCGAGGGTCGAGATTTATCAAGAATGCCCCAATTATGGATGTGCACAAGTTGATCCAATTTTTTTCTGATCTCATATATATATATATATTCTTCTATATGTCACGTTGTCTGTCAAAGTATTGAAGAAATCCATGGCTTCATCATTAGCCGGAAGTAACAGGCGTATGATGCTACGAAGCTCTACAAAGTTGTTTTGGAACGGAGTTCCGGATAGAATAATTCGCTTTTTGGTACGAATTTCAGCAAAGGCCTTCCAAATAGCGATATTCGGAAGGCTCTTGCTGAACTTCGTAACAAAAAACTAATTATCCTATCCGGGACTCCGTTCCAAAACAATTTTGGAGAGCTTCGTACCATTATGCGCCTGTTACTTTCGGCTAATGATGAAGCATGGTTTTCTTGAATCCTTTGACACTGACAACGTGACATATAGAAGGGTAGATAAGATCAGGAAAAATATGGGCCATTTTCTGCACATCCAGAATGGCGCCATTTTGTTAAATCGCTTGTTTGACATTCATGAGAGAGGCGGTCCGGACGTCGGACATTCATGAGAGAACTCCGGTAACTCTTCAACATGAGGGGGGACGTCGATCAACCCCCTCTCGCCCGACCAAACCCTAGAAGCGTCGATGCCACCCCAAACCCTAGAAGCGTTGCCGAGGCCACCCCAAACCCTAGAAGCGTCGAGGCCACCCAAATTTACCAAGTTAAAAGAGCGTTGTCGAGGCCACCCCAAACCCTAGAAGCGTCGAGGCCACTAATTAATATTCCTTGTTGTGATTAGCTAGCTAGGTCTATGTTTGCCACTAATATATCCATCTCTCATGTTTGTATATTAATTGCCATGTTGTAATATTTGCAGAAACTATGGATCAACAAAGAGACTTGGAAACAGAAGATTTGTTGGGGGACATCATCCTCGGCGGAGGTGATGTCTTGTCGTATCTCAACGACACCGATTGTCTGGAAGGAGAGGGTGAAGGCTCCGGTGATCGAACAATGGAGGAGGAAGGACATGATCATGATGGCTCCGGTGACCGAATGCCGGAGGAAGAAGGAGACCATGATGATGGCTCCGGTGATCGAACGGAGGAGGGAGCTGTTGCAAAGTCCGGCGAGGTATATATATTAATTAAGCTTGTGCTGACTAGCTAATTGATGCATTAATTGTTTTGGTATGTACATATATTAACTCTTATTTCTTCTTTTAAAGCCCTCCAGATGGAGCCAAACTTCGGTAACGAGACGAGGCCCAAAGAAAAGGTTGCATCAGGATGAAAGGTTCACGATCACAGCAATCGCGAACGATGGCCAGCCGATTGAACCGAGGCGGACCAAGGATGTCTTTTCAGCTCAGTGCGGAGCTATTGTTAGGGACAGCATCCCGATCAGCATCCAGCTATGGAATGAGCCTAAGAAGAACGAAGACCCTCAGTTTCTTATGTCACCGATAGACAGAAAGATGATCTTTGGACCTTTGCTGAAGGCAAATTTCACAGTACCGCCAGAGGAGGATCCGGATAAGCCAGTTATAGAGCCATTGGTCAAGGCGTGTGCTCTTAAGAAGATGGCAGATCTATTCAGGAGGTGAAAAAATGAGTTAAAATCAACGTTTGTCGACAAAGGGAAGACTCCAGAATTCACCGGCCGATTTGAGAAGATAAGAGATCACTGGCCCGCATCTGTGGCCTACAAGACATCGGACAAGAGTAAGAAGATGTCAGAGACAAATAAGATAAATGCTGCAAAGAAGAAGTTTCATGATCGCATGGGGTCAGGTGGCTACCTCAAAGCCCGGCCGCTATGGGACAAAGCTGAGAATGACCTGCTTGCTAAAGGGGTCGAACCAGAGACATTGAACTGGCCAGACCGTTCAAGGACTTGGTTCTTCGGGGTTGGGGTCGTTTGGACGGACGAGCAACTTGCAATACCCGTCAAGAAGCTTCAGAAGTGTATCGCCGCAGCGCAGCAAGGGACGTTCATTCCCGACAGAGAGAATGACGAGCTGACCGAGGCCCTCGGGAATCCTGAGCACCCTGGATGAACACGTGGCACGCCAGGCTCCGTTGCGTGGAAGGTTGCGTTTCCCGGCGCAGACGGTTACAAAACCCGGGAGAGGAAGAGGAAACTGGAGCAGAGCGAACTGCAGAAGCTGAATGCAAGGGTACAAAAGCTAGAGGAACAAGTTGAGAGCCAGCGAGCTGCCGGAGCTACCCCAAAAGCTACCCCGCCATCTCAGCGGAGAAGCAGCGTGGCTTCCACCGAGCTCGTTCAGCAGCCTGACTTCACGGCTCCTAGCTACCTCGTGGATGCTATCACGGAGGCTCAACATTGCCAGCTTATGACGCAATGGCAGAACCTCAAAGTCAAGGGGGCTGTCGGCTCTGTTGCACTTCCTCAACCCGACGGAACTTTTCACTGCCGTCCGATTCCACAAGGCTATGCTGTTGTGATGGTGGATGAAGTAACGGAGGGATTTGAGGAGCTCGAGCTTGACCACCCTACAGGTGAAGGGGAGACTCAGCTGGGTCTTGCTCTGAAGACTCCATGTCTATGGCGGAAGGAGAACATCAAGCTTCCGAACTGGACGCCTCCGCCTTCGGCGAGTCAGGGCACTCGGCCTCCTCCTCCTCCGGTGAGTGATCAGGGCACTCCGCCTCCTTCTCCAGCTGCTCCGGCGCGTGAGGGCGGCACTCCGCCTCCTTCTCCGCCTGCTCCGGCGCGTCCGAGCAGCCCACCTCCTCCTCCACCTCGTCAGCAATGGCGGAAGACAGAAGCCGCCACTCCGGCTACTCTGGCGCATCGGAGCACTCCGCCTACTTCTATTACTCGTCAGCAGCAACGGAAGAGAAACGCCGCCGCTCCGGCGTCTAGCAGTACAGCCAGAGGCGGGAGGCAATACAAATTCGGTCCATCTCTCAAGCCTCTAGAGAAGTTACCATACGAGATGACCAAGGAGGAAATCGTGGAGATCTGTAAAGCCCAAGTGAGGGACTTTTTTGCAAAGAAACCTCCACCTCCGGAGGAGAAGATAGATCCGGTGAAAGCGAAGCGCACTCTCGATGCCCTAAAGCGACCACCACCGTCTCCGCCGCAAACCAACTATGAGCGCATTATTGAAAGGACATATCAGGAAGCGGAGCGTTCGGGAAGTACTTGCAGTGATCGAAGGTTAGCAGAACGAAGAAGTGGGAAAAAAATTCCCCAGCTCGGCGAACAAGCGAACCAATCATGCCCCCCGCTCAAGGTGTCTAGCGATATCGTCGCTAATCATCCGGGGATGGTGCCCGGTACCAATCCTGCAGATTACCTGCCCGACGATGCACATTTTGATATAATGGAGGTGGACGAACACAAATACCGGCACGGGAAGCCTCTCGTCAAACCTGGTCATCATCCTCTAACAACGATGATGCGAAGATTCCATGAGTGGTACATGGACACCTGCAAGGAGTCTGGGATGGATATTTTGATGTTGAGAGTTAAAGAGGAGCACGACCTCGTTGGAATTGATCTGTTGTCTGTTCCATTTGAGGAGTTCTTCCAGTTTTTCAATCAAAAGGCCCTCGATAAAATAATCGTCACTTGCTACTGTCTGTAAGTACTACTTCTGTAATTAAGTCTCTATATATAGCTCAGCTCTTTCATTGCATGTATATATAATTATCCTCACTATATTATGCAGATTGAAGATCGTCGAATGCAGAAAAGCACAAATCTATGATATTGGGTTCATTAACACAAATCTCATAGATGAATGGACGGTTAAATATAATGCCAAAGAAACCGAGGCCAACTTGCTACAATCGTTGCTTCGAAATCAAAACAAAGATAAAATACTCTTTCCTTACAACTTCAAGTGAGTGTTACTGTCTTGTGCATATTCGGTTTCCCTTACTACTCGAGGTTATAGTAATGTAATTGATGAGTTATGCATGCGTGCGCAGCTTCCACTTTATTCTCCTAGAGATTAAGCTTGAGCAGGGACTAGTAACCGTCTTAGACTCGAGACGAAAAGATCCCAAGGAGTATGCGGCCATGACTAAAATGCTCGAGAAGTAAGTTCAATCGATCGCTATCGCACCATATCGGCAACTTTGTTCATTTCCTAATATCAAGTAATTGTTTTCTTTGTCTGGCAGGGTATGGAAAGAGTTCACCGCTAAAGCTCCGGGACTGCCGGGGGAGCTCTGATTTACACACCCGAAAGTAAGTACTACTAGCTAGTTCCGCGCATCTCCCATTGATTCTAGCTAGTTTCATCAATACCATTTAGCATGCTTACTTATCAGTTTGATTGACCTCTATTTCTTGTAAAGTGGTTGTGGCAGGAAGGCGGGACAGATTTTTGTGGATACTACATTTGCGAGTTCATCCGCCACACGACCTGTGAGCGGGGCTACTCTGAAAAACAATATGAAGTGCGTAAGCAATAATATTCACAATTTTATTTTATTACCATCATTTGTGTTGAGTTTCATTCATATATATGTATTGACCCCCTTCTTCAAATTAGATGTGGCAGATGCGGGATGAACTCCTACCACAAGATCGCATAAAAGCAATTTAAGAGGAATTGGCTGGATTCTTTCTTGACCACGTCATCAATAAAGCCGGAGAATACCATTTGGAACTTGACATCAGATGTTAGGGATTGTAAGAGATCTTATATTGTATATATGTAGCTAGTAGCGTCAGATAGATATACGAAAACTTGTTGTTCGACCAATCTCTCGGAGAAGGAGGAGGTCGATCACTTCTCTCTGTATATATATGTTCATGACGATCTTGTATACTTAATGGTTTCCTTCATTTCCTTACTAGCTAGCGTGGCGCGAGTTCTCTCTATACGTATAGTACGTAGCGTCGACCAAGCACGGAGATAAGAGAGGTCACTTCTCTCTATTACCTAGCTAACACAATATATACCCTACAAAACCCCCAACCCCCCCCCCCTTTCAAAAAAAAACAAAAACCCCAGCCCCTGAACTTCTGACGCGTGGAGGCTTTTTGGTCCCGGTTGGTGCTACCAACCGGGACAAAAGGCCCTCCTGCCTGGGCAAGCCGCAGCGGCCACGTGGAGCCCCATCTGTCCCGGTTCGTAGGCGAACCAGGACTAAAGGTATTGGGCTTTAGTCCTGACCCTTTAGTCCCGGTTCCAGAACCGGGACAAATGGGCCTCTGGAACCGGGACAAATGGGCCTTTTTCTACTAGTGCTCTGATCTTCCCAGGACCAAAGTCCTATTTTCTACTAGCATGGGTCCCACTTAGCAGCAGCGCGGTCGTCTATGGCCGCGCTACTTATATGGTAGGTAGCAGTAGCGCCGTTCCTCGACCCGCACTGCTGCTAAGTCTACCTTATCTCCCCCGCGCCCATCCACTTTCTCACTCCCCTCACTTACTCCCTCTGCCTCTTCCTCCTCCCGCCATCGCCGTCCTTCCTCCTCCTTCCTCGGTAAGCCACCGCCCTCCTCCCCCCTCTCTCCTCCAGCATCCTTCCTCTCCCTCCTTCGGGCGCCATCCTTCCTCCTCCTCCTCCTGCTCTCTCCTTTCTCCTCCCTCCTCCCTCCTGCTTCCTCCCTCCTCGTCTGGCCGCCCTCCTCCTCTCTCTCTCCTCCCTCCCTCCCTCCTCCCTCGTGCCTCCCTTCATCCCTCCTCCCTTTGTTCTTGTAGAATGTAGGTTTTTTTAATGTTTTTCAAATGCAATAGAATGTAGAATGTAATTTTTTAGTAAATGTAGGGGTTATAAGATATTTAGTATTGCAAATTATTTGAATAGAATAGAATTTTTTTTATTATGTAGATTATTTGAATAGATTAGAATTTTTTAGTAATGTAGGGGCAAAAGAACCAAATACCTTTAAATATTTAGTTATGCCTGCTCTAATAGAATTTTTTAGTAAGAAAATTTAGGTATACAAATTTTTAATAAGAAAATTTAGGTATATAAATTTTTAGTAATTTTATTTTTCAATATAGAAATGTATGAAAATTTAATTATTTTTATGCCATTATCACTTTGTCATCAAAGAATGCTATATGAGATTTGATGATCTAAAATTTTAACTCGATGAAATATGCAGGCTTTATAGTGTCGCGTCTCCCTAGAGTGATTGTCGTCGGAGCTACCCCTGTCGTGGTTCTAAGTCTGACAGTAGAATGGGGGGTAGGTATGAGGAGGCAAGATCCTAGCTACGGTGAGGTTGTGCACGCAAGATTTACGAGTTCAGGCCCTTCTCGGAGGAAGTAACAGCCCTACGTCTCGGTGCCCGGAGGCTCGGTCGATTGACTTATGCGTGAAGTTACAGGGGATGCGAACCCTTGTGCCTGAGGAGGGGGGTGGCTTATATAGAGTGCGCCAGAACCCCAACCGTCCCACGTTACAAGGGTTTCAATGTCTGTAAAGACAGGACGTTATTGATAACGCCAGCAATAAAGGTAAATAAATGATCATTAAGACTACGGAGTGAACGCCTGACCCTTGCCATCCTGAGTGACCTTAGATCTTCTGTCTTCCGAGTGGTTTCCGTTCGGGTCGAGTGAGTACACCCCGGTCGAATGGAATTGGGTTGTCCGAGTGAACTGTTGGTCGAGTGGGTTGCACCCTATGGCGATTTCAGTCGGTAGAGGGTGCCATCTTTTGAATGTCATTTGCTTTAGGGCAGTGTCCTCGGTAAGGGTGTCTAGGTCGGGCCTATTGCCCTACCCTAGGTACATGTCTTCATCATTAGCCCCCGAATGGATCTGGGTTCGAGTGGAGAAGGGGTTGAAGATGGTTCCGACCCGATCTATATGCTTCAGAGGCATCCTAACCGGGCCGGTGATCTTTGTAAAAACTTCAACTTCATTTTCAGTCGCCTGGGTCCATTTAGAGGTCGTCGAGTGATTTTTTCTGATGAGCTCCGAATGTTGATATGGTATAAGATCCTTGGCGCGATTGGTCACGCTGCCGCTTTCCGGACCTCACGGGATTCGAAATTTGGAGAAGCGCGCGGGATGGAGAGGACCGCAGTAGACGGAGCGGATTAGGCAGGGATGCCTCGATTCTCATGCCACCTTTTTCGCCACGTATCCAGCGCGCTACTGTTGCGGGATTTGACTGGATTGTCTGGGCCCACTAGTCAGCCACTCGGGAGCGGACCCATATAAGGCGTCAGGGTCGATGAGCCCGGTACTGTGCTCCCCATCTCCTTCCTCCTCTCCCGTTTCACCACCGCATTCGCCGCCACCTTCGACGCCGCCGCCCCGCTCGAGCGCAGCCTACCACGATGGGGAAGAAGAAGAGGGCGGCCTTGGAGCGTGCGAAGAAAGCGACGGCGGTAGCGAAGGGCAAGAAGACGTGTCGGGGAGGCTCATCGTCGAGATCCGGCCTGCCGCCCGGCTGGATCCAGGGCGATTGGATTCGCTCCACGATTCAGCAAGAAGACATGGAGGATCTGGTCGAGGGAGGCTTGATCGACCATGGGTCTTGGAGGCTGCCAGGTGACGAGACCGAGCCGCAACCGCAGGAGGGTGAGTGCATCCTCCTCGCGACTCACGTCGACCGTGGTTTTTCTCTGCCCCCTCATCCTTTTTTCCGAGGTTTTCTGAACTTTTTCGGAGCCCAACTTCATCACTTTTCTCCGAACACCATCACATACCTAGCTGCGTTTGTCTCCATGTGTGAGAATTTCTTGGGTTGTCGACCGCATTGGGGTCTCTTCAAACACATCTTCACCTCCCGCTCACAGTCTGTGAAAAAGGCCAATCCGAGTGATGAGAGGACACACGTGATTCAGATGTGCGGAGGTCTAGGGATCCAGATGAGAGGCAAAAGCACATTTCCACCTATGACTCTTCCCGATTCGGTCAGAGGGTGGCAGTCGACCTGGTTTTATTGTAAGGACAAACCAACTCCTGGTCAGTCGACTGGCCTTCCTCCCTTTACCATGGGGCGAATTGAAAAGCCCTCTTCCTTGAAAGTGACTCCAGAAGAAAAGGTGGAGGTGAACATGTTGGTCGACCGCGTAATCCAACTTGTCCGCGATGGCGTGACCAGCATGGATTTGCTAGAGGTGTTCCTCACTCGCCGCATCCAGCCGCTCCAGGCCCGCGATCATCCTATGTGGATGTATTCGGGCGCCGATGATTCTGCTCGGATCCACCCGGAGGAAGTTGCCGAGGAGACGGTGGCGCGGTGGCTGCAGAGCATTACCGGAAACAGAGACAACCCCAGGGGGTCTAGGAGAATTCTGCCACTCGGCGCTGATAACGAACCAGACAAGGTCAGACCTTCGATGTCGAGTGACTTTTACTCTAATTTGTAAACTGTCTTTGGAACCGACTGATGCTTGTTCGATTCTTTGCTTCGCAGATATATACTGAGATGTACTCGATGCCCAACGGGGAGCAGATCCAGGAAGGAGAAGAGAGCGGAGGCGACTGGAACTCCGATGGGGAGAGTGATGAAGAGCAGGAAAACTCGAGCAGTGAGGAGGAGGTCGATTCTCCACCTCGCACGGAAAAGCGTTCCAAGCACAAGCACGACCCAGCAAGTATCCGGGGCAAGGTGGTAGCACCGACTGGACAGACTTCGAAGCGCACTCGGACATCTTCTCCGGTGCCGACTGAGAAGGCTCCGAAGCAGCTCAAGACCGCGCCGTCCAAGCCACGGAAGGCTTTGCCCAAGATCAAGGTTGATGTTCCCATCGCCTCTGCGTAAGCGTTTCGTTTTCACCCTTTGTTTGAAGAATCTTATATCAGTTGCCGACCCATCCACTTGCTTGACCGAGTGAACCTTGAGATTCGCAGTGCTGCTACCTCCGGGACTTCTGCTTACCAAGATGATGGTGACGAGGAGATGGAGGACGCGGTCACCTCCAAAGCGAGTATGACCCCTGTTATCTTCATCTTTTCTTTGCTAGCCAATTCTACAGTCGACTGAACTCTTGTGGTCGATTCTTTTGCAGCTCCGTGAGATGTTATTGAACTTCAAGACGATGATGAAAATGAGCCACAAGAACTCGTGGGTAGGAGGAGCAGGGCCTCAGTCAAGAAGGTGCCAGCTAGCAAGACGTCCCAGTCGACGCCGGCGACGGAACCAGCTATCCAGCAATCCGGGGACTTCAACCATGCCTCCGTTACTTTTGTGATTCCCTTGTCGAGTGCTCGTCCTTCATCGTCGACTGTGCGGGCCCTTCCTCCATTTGTCCAACTTCATGCCTCAAGCTCTCATGCTACTGCAACTGATACACCGACTGCACCTCCCACCGCCCATCAAGTCCCAGAAGACCAAGTGAGTGCTGCCCAGGAGGCTATACGCCAGGCTGGCGTTATGATGGAGCAAATGAAGGTGGTGCGCGAGGCCAGTCAAGCTGCCTATGATGCCAGCTCAGCACTTGAAGCCAATGTCCAGGTTAGCTTACTTCCGACTGAACTCCATCTTGACGCTTGTTCTGTTGGGATATGATATTTAGGAACTGCTGCTTTATCTGCAAGACGTCCGTGGATGAGCATTTTGGAACCTTTAATTGCACACCCATTGTCAGTCTGTACACCCACTGGGTGTTTTAATTTCTGTTGAGTAGTTTTTCCACTTGAGTCGACTAGGTTGTGATGATCGAATCTCTGAACCAGTGGGGGCACGCTGAGTGCACCCACTGGGTGTAGTCCCCGAGACCGCCGTCGAATGTTTGATTCGGCAGGGGTCTTTTAAGAGATCTTTCCACTCGGGCTGGGCAGATCATGCCGAGTGGAACCTTTACCAGAGGGGGCATGCTGAGTGCACCCACTGGGTGTAGTCCCCGAGACTGTAGTCGACTGCGGGCAGTCGGCTGTGGTCTGAGTTTTTTTTTTTTGACTGGACGGACCAAGTCGAATGAAAGAGTCGGACCAGTGGGGGCACACTGAGTGCACCCACTGGGTGTAGTCCCCGAGACTATTGGCGAATGTTTGATTCGGCAATAGTCTTTGTGTCTGCCGACTAACTATCTTCTGAACGCAGAAATCTTGTGATCTTGGAGCCCGGTTTGCTGACTTGGAGAAGAAGCAAACTCAACTCAATCTTGACCTGGAGTTGGCTCGAAACAACTTGCTGAAGGCTAAGGATGACGCTGCTGGTAAGGAAAGTTTGTCGACCGGTTCTCTTGCCACCTTTTCTCCTCCTTTTTCTGATTCGAATGTTGTTCTTTCTAGAAACAATGAGACAAGCTTTGGAGAAGAAGGACCTTGACCTTGCGGTTGCGAAGAAAACTGCCAAAGGCAAACTGGCGCTTGCTGACCAAAAGATGGCTTCAGTCGGACAACTGGAGGGAGAGAATGCCAAGCTGAAGGCTGCTCTTGACAAAGCCAACAAAGAAGTGACTCGTCTGAAGAAGGACAAGCGAACCCTGACCGACAAAGTAGAAGACATCACCCGCAGGAGGGATGAGCTGGAGAACTACCTGGGAGGACTCGCCAAAAAATTATTCCTCATGCTTGAAGGTACTTTTCTCTGTGCGATTAGTTTGCTTTCGTCGACTCATCATACTGCTATCGACTCATTATTTTTCTGCGAGTGCAGAATTTTGTCAAGACTTCGAGGAAGAAACTGGGCGAGTCGAGACAAACTTGGACCCTATCAACTCCCCTGTCAAAGATGAAGCAGCCATGAATGTGCTCCGACTGGAGTCTCGCCTCGCCAGTGCCTTGGAATATCTTGCTCGACTCAAGGTCGCAGTTTCGCGGATCGACACGGCGCTCTGGCCAGGGGACACGCTCCGAAACGACCTCGAGTCTCTGATGACTCGACTTAACGAGATTCCTGGTCGAGTGTAGGAGTGGAAGAAGTCTGCCGCTCGATGCGGTGCTGACGTAGCTTTATCCCTGGTTCGCGTCCACTGCAGGGAAGCCAGAGAAGAGAAGCTAGCGGCAATCAAGGTCGCCAACACCAAGAAACTCGACTTCCAGTCTTTCATGGAGACCTTCATTGCTACTGCTACTCGAATCGCAGACGGAATTGACCTGGACGAGTTTGTCGAGCCTGCCAGCCCCTCTACGGAGTGAATGAAACTTTTATGATCTGATTCAATTTGCCTCGGTATGCCGAGTGATTCTGTAACCGTAAAACTCCCTTCGGGCCTGATGCCCAAGTACTTTGAGCTCCTTCGTCTGAACTTTTATGATCCGGTTCAATTTGCCTCGGTATGCCGAGTGATTTTGTAACCGTAAAACTTCCTCGGGCCTGATGCCCGAGTAATTTTAAGCTCCTTCATCCGGACTTTGTTTGCCCTTAAATATGCTTGTTTTTATTTCCGAGTGGAACTTGTATCTTCACTCAGAACAGACGCAGTTCTGAGGATAGGGTCGCGGACGACCTGCACCTCGTCGTCCTTGCAGATCAGGATGGAGCATGTTTTATACTTAGGCGAGTACAGGACTGCAGCTAAGCCTCCGAGTGAGAGGGTTGCTCATCACTCGGTAGGATTTTTTAAACTTAAGCGAGTACAGGACTGCAGCTAAGCCCCCGAGTGAGAGGGTTGCTCATCACTCGGTAGGATTTTTTAAACTTAGGCGAGTACAGGACTGCAGCTAAGCCTCCGAGTGAGAGGGTTCCTCATCACTCGGTAGGTTTTTTTTGAACTTAGGCGAGTACAGGACTGCAGCTAAGCCCCCGAGTGAGAGGGTTGCTCATCACTCGGTAGGATTTTACAAACTTAGGCGAGTACAGGACTGCAGCTAAGCCCCCGAGTGAGAGGGTTGCTCATCACTCGGTAGGATTTTTTAAACTTAGGCGAGTACAGGACTGCAAGCTAAGCCCCCGAGTGAGAGGGTTGCTCATCACTCGGTAGGATTTTCTTTAAACTTAGGCGAGTACAGGACTGCAGCTAAGCCTCCGAGTGAAGGGGTTGCTCATCACTCGTAGGATTTTCTTAAACTTAGGGCGAGTACAGGATGCAGCTAAGCCCCCGAGTGAGAGGGTTGCTCACACTCGGTAGGATTTTCTTAAACTTAGGCGAGTACAGGACTGCAGCTAGCCCGAGTGAGAGGGTTGCTCATCTCGGTAGGATTTTCTTAAACTTAGGCAGTACGGACTGCAGCTAAGCCCCCGAGTGAGAGGGTTGCTCATCACTCGGTAGGATTTTCTTTAAACTTAGGCGAGTACAGGACTGCAGCTAAGCCTCCGAGTGAGAGGATTGCTCATCACTCGGTAGGATTTTCTTAAACTTAGGCGAGTACAGGACTGCAGCTAAGCCCCCGAGTGAGAGGGTTGCTCATCACTCGGTAGGATTTTCTTAAACTTAGGCGAGTACAGGACTGCAGCTAAGCCCCCGAGTGAAAGGGTTGCTCATCACTCGGTAGAATTTTCTTAAACTTAGGCTAGTACAGGACTGCAGCTAAGCCCCCGAGTGAGAGGGTTGCTCATCACTCGGTAGGATTTTTTGAACTTAGGCGAATCGGATTCGCGGCTAAGCCACCCACTGGGGGATTTTGGACACATGTGTTAGTAACAACAATCATTTAGGAGACTGTAAAACCATGTCTTTGATAAACGAACTGAAAGGTACTCTTTATTACATCTCATTAGTCTGAACACTTAAGTATAAAAACGGCGGAGTAGCTCCGCATTCCAAGCGCGTGGCTCATCTTTATTATGCTCCACATTGTAGAGGTGATACGCTCCGTTGTGGAGCACCTTGGTGACGATGAAGGGACCTTCCCAAGCGGGGGCAAGTTTGTGAGGCCGTTGCTGGTCCACTCGGAGCACAAGGTCCCCTTCCTGAAATGCTCGACCCTTCACATTTCTGGCATATAATCGACGAAGGTCTTGCTGATAAATGGTCGATCGGATCAAGGCCATCTCTCTTTCTTATTCCAGAAGATCAACAGGATCTTCTCGAGCTCGTTCTGCTTCGGCTTCTGAGAAGAGTTCTACTCGGGGTGCATTGTGAAGCAAGTCACTCGGCAGCACAGCTTCAGCCCCATAGACCATGAAGAAGGGGGTTCGACCAGTCGACCGATTTGGTTTTGTTCTTAATCCCCAAAGGACTGACAGTAGCTCATCTACCCAAGCGCCGGCCGCATGCTTGAGGTCGCGCATCAATCGAGGTTTCAGCCCTTTGAGAATCAAACCATTCGCTCTTTCTGCCTGTCCATTCGACTAAGGGTGGGCGACTGAAGCATAGTCGACCCGAGTACCTTGGGATGCGCAGAAAGCTCGGAACTCATCAGAATCAAAGTTCGACCCATTATCCGTGATGATGCTGTGTGGGACTCCATATCTAAATGTTAACCCTCTGATGAAGCTGACCGCAGTACTTGCATCCAGGTTTTTGACAGGTTTAGCTTCGATCCACTTGGTGAACTTGTCGACTGCTACAAGCACATGAGTGAAGACACTCCTGCCAGTCTTCAGAGGTCCCACCATATCCAAAACCCAAACAGCGAAATGCCAGACAAGTGGAATGGTCTTCAGGGCTGAAGCGGGTTTGTGGGACATGTTGGAGTAGAACTGGTAGCCCTCACATTTGTCAATTATCTCCTTTGCCATCTCATTTGCCCGCGGCCAATAAAACCCTGCTCGATACGCTTTGGCCACGATGGCCCGAGAAGACGCATGGTGACCATAGATTCCCGAGTGAATATCATCGAGGATCATTCGGCCTTCTTCCGGAGTGATGCATTTCTGAACGACCCCCGTGACACTTTCTCTATAGAGTTGCTCCCCCATCACTGTGAAGGCTTTGGATCGACGGAAAATCTGGCGAGCCTCTTCTTCATCCTCTGGAAGCTCTTTCCTGAGAATATATGCAATGTACGGCACTGTCCAATCTGGAATAACAATCAAAACTTCCATGATCAAGTCGACCACAGCTGGGATTTCAACTTCAGTCGGATCAGTGGAACTTTTAGGCTGTGGGGGCTCTTCTGTGAAGGGATCTTCTTGAACTGATGGTGCGTGAATATGCTCCAAAAACACATTGCTGGGAATAGGCTCCCGCTTGGATCCTATCTTTGCCAAGTCATCAGCTGCTTGATTCTTCAGTCGGGGTATATGGTGGAGCTCTAGCCCTTCAAACTTCTTTTCTAACTTCCTCACCGCATTGCAATAACAGTCATAGCATGGCTCCTGACGTCCCACTCCTTCATCACTTGATTAACCACTAAATCTGAGTCACCGTAAACCATTAGGCGGCGGACGCCGAGTGAAATGGCCATACGCAATCCATACAAGAGTGCCTCATATTCAGCTTCATTGTTGGAGGAATCAAAGTGAATCTGGAGAACATATCTGAGGTTGTCGCCCCGTGGAGATACCAGGACCACTCCAGCGCCTGAACCATTCAACATCTTGGACCCGTCGAAGAACATAGTCCAATGTTCCGACTGTATCTGGGTCGGTAACTGCTGTTCAATCCACTCGACGAGGAAATCTGCTATCGCTTGAGACTTGATTGCTTTCTTTGCCTCGAACTTGATATCCAGCGGAAGGAGTTCAATCGCCCACTTTGCCACTCGGCCAGTTGCATCTCTGTTGTTTAGAATTTCTGACAACGGAGCGTCACTGATGACTGTAATCGAATGATCTGAGAAGTAATGTGCAACCTTCTTCGTGGTCAAGTAGATTCCATAGACAAGCTTCCGATAATGTGGATATCTCTGCTTGGATGGAGTTAAGACTTCAGAAATATAGTATACTGGGCGTTGAACCTTGTAAGTTTTGCCTTCTTCTTCCCGCTCGACCATGAGTACTGTATTGACAACCTATCCAGTGGCTGCTATATAAAGCAGTAAAGGCTCTTTGCTGATTGGAGCAGCAAGCACCGGCTGGGTGGAAAGCAGGGCTTTGAGCTCTGCAAACGCTGCGTCAGCTTCAGGAGTCCACTCGAACTTATCAGATTTCTTCATCAGTCGGTAAAGAGGCAATGCCTTTTCACCGAGGCGAGAGATGAATCGACTCAAAGCTGCCAAACAACCAGTAAGCTTCTGAACGTCGTGTACACGCACAGGGCGTTTCATTCGGAGGATTGCACCAACTTTTTCTGGGTTTGCATCGATCCCACGTTCGGAAACGAGGAAACCGAGTAACTTTCCACCTGGAACTCCAAATGTACACTTCGACGGATTAAGATTGATATCATATCTTCTCAAATTGGCAAAGGTTTCAGCAAGGTCAGTCAGCAGGTCAGAACCTTTGTGCGACTTAACCACGATGTCATCCATGTATGCTTCCACATTCCGACTGATTTGAGTTAGCAGGCACTTCTGTATCATGCGCATGAATGTGGCACCAGCATTCTTGAGACCAAAGGGCATGGTGACATAGCAAAAGCACCCGAATGGGGTGATAAAAGCTGTTTTAATTTCATCAGGTCCATACAGTCGGATCTGATGGTACCCAGAATATGCATCCAGGAAGGACAATCGCTCACATCCCGCAGTCGAGTCGACTATCTGATCGATGCGGGGGAGAGGAAAATGATCTTTCGGGCAGGCCCGATTGATATGCTTGAAATCAATGCACATACGGAGTGAATCGTCCTTCTTGGGAACCATGACAACATTGGCGAGCCACTCGGAGTAGTAAATCTCGCGGATGAACTCAGCTGCCAAAAGCCGAGCCACCTCATCGCCGATTGCCTTTCTCTTCTCTGCAGCGGACCGACGGAGGTGCTCTTTCACGGGTTTTGCCTTTGGATCGACTCGCAAACGGTGCTCAGCCAGCCCCCTGGGTACACCCGGCATGTCAGATGGCTTCCATGCAAAGATGTCCCAGTTCTCACGGAGGAACTGGATGACCGCTTCTTCCTATTTGCTGTCGAGTGTTGTTGAGATACGAGTCGGTGCAGCACTGGGATCGGTCGGGTGAATGTGAACAGGCTTTGTTTCACCGGACGACTGAAATGCAGACTCGGAAGCAGGCTTCTTAGTGCGCAACAAATCACTCGGATCTGCAGTCTTCTTATACTCTTCCATTTCAATCGCTGCCATCTGTTCATCGGCAATCTTAGAGCCCTTCTGGAGGCACTCTTCTGCTCGTTGCCTATTGCCAGTGACCGTGATCACGCCCTTGGGGCCAGGCATCTTCAGCTTGAGGTACACGTAACACGGTCGAGCCATGAAATGGGCATATGCAGTTCTGCCCAGAATAGCATGATAGGCACTGTGAAAATCCACAACTTCAAATGTCAGCTTCTCCTTGCGGTAATTCTTTGAGTCGCCGAAAACCACGTCAAGAGTGATCTGTCCGAGTGAGTCAGCTTTCTTCCCTGGAATGACACCATGGAACCGCATGTTGCTATCACTGAGCCTGGACATCGGAATGCCCATCCCACGAAGAGTCTCTGCATACAAAATGTTCAAGCCGCTGCCACCATCCATCAAGACTTTGGTCAGTCGGGTGCCCCCAACGACCGGGTCGACCACCAACGCTTGCCTCCTGGGGGTGGCGACGTGCGGTGGGTGGTCAGATTGGTCGAATGTGATGGGAGTCTTTGACCATTTCAAGTATGTCGTCGTTGCCGGAGCAACCATGTTTACCTCTCTGTTGATGACTTTCAGTCGACTTTTACTCTCAATGTCAGCAAAAATCATCAAAGTGGAATTGACGTTAGGGAAACCGTCATCATCTTCTTCCTGATGACCATCCTTGTCAGACTCTTTTTCCTTTTCATTGGGCTGTTTCTCCCGGAACTGCTGGATCAGGAGCCGACACTATCGAGTGGTGTGTTTGGGATAAATCAGATTTCCCTCTTCATCCTTCTTGGTGTGAATGTGACATGGCAAGTCCAACACATCGTTCCCAGCCTGATCTTTCACCTTCTTGGGGATCCAGGGTCCCTTGGGCTTTCCTTTGAATTTTCCTTGAGTTACAACTGCAGCTTCACCTGGACCTGCTGGCTCGGCTTTGCGTTTCTGCTTCCGACCCACTCCGGTGTCTTGGGTGACTGGCTTGCCCTTCCCACTTCGGACTCTGTCCTCTTCTTCACCATTAGCATACCGGGTGGCTATTTCCATCATTCGGGTCAGAGACATATCTCCTATCCGACCGAATTTCAAGTTAAGCTCCCGATACCGAACGCCTTCCTTGAAGGCAAAAACTGCTTGGTGTTGGGATACATTCTCTACCGTGTGATGTAGTGTGGTCCATCTTTGGATGTAATCCCTCAGAGTTTAATTCGGCTTCTGAACACATTGCTGCAATTCTGTCAACCCCGCAGGTCGTTTGCATGTGCCCTCAAATGTCCTGACAAACACTCGGGCTAACTCCTCCCAGCTGAATATACTGCCTGGAGCCAACTGATTCAGCCATGCTCTGGCCGACCCTTCCAGCATGAGAGGAAGGTGTTTCATAGCTACTTCATCATTTCCACCACCGATCTGGACAGCCACTCGGTAATCTTCCAGCAAAGTATCAGGCTTCGACTCACCGGTGAACTTACTGACCCCAGTCGCCAACCTGAAGTTGGGGGGGATCTCAGCGGCTCTGATAGGTCTGCTAAAACACTCGGGACCCGAAACATGAATCCTGCTTCCACTCGGGCGATCTCTGCCTTGCCCATCTCTGCGTGCTCGGTTCCTGTCGACCAAACCTTGCACCAAAATTGACCTCGCATCAAACCCTGGCTCCCTTGGGTCGACCGGTGTCCGCTGCCCTCCGCTGTACGGGCGCCTGTCATCATAGTGCCGGGGCACATATGATCCGCTTCTCGGAGGGGGTGTAGGCGCTCGATGGCGGTCATCACGGCCGAGTCGATGATCGTACTGCTCATGGATCCGACCCAAATGCTGATCCTGGCGATGCACCCGCCCTTCACGCCGCGGAGGCGATCTTGGGCTGTGAGCCGACTGAACTGTGTCAGCCACCACAGATCTGCTATGGATTCTGTCACGCGACTGTGATACTGCAGTGTTTTGGTCTCCTGCCGCCCGGAGCAGAGCCCGGATCTGCATCAAACCTCGCCTAGCTTCTGACTGGGATGGCTGGATGGATTCTGCTATACGAGCTGCGGCTGCAAGATTCTGAATCGGAGTGCGGTATACCTGAGGTTTAGGAGGGAATAATTGCCTCCGTTGACTGGATTCAGGAATCCGCTGCCGAGCACATTCGTCGAGTGCATGCTGAAGATTTTCCAGTCGAGTGCATTTAGCCAAAGTGGCCAAGCACGCGGCCTCCAAGGCCCGAGCCTCAGAGGTCTCTCCGACGATGGGCGTGTGGAGTGCTTCCTCGTTGCGGTGGTGAAGTTCCTCCCTCCGCTGTGAAGAGAGGGTTTCGGGGTGGTATTCCTCGTGAACATGCGACGGATCGCCACCGCCGTCGCCGCCTCCATTGCGACGCATGCCAGGTGGGCTACGCGGCGTGTCGACCATCAGGACCTCCGCCGCAGGATCGCTGCTATCGCACTCGGACAGAGTCTCGACGGAGCCAGTCGACAGATCGAACAGGCCATAGAGAGATTCATCAGGCTCGATTGCCGCGACTTGAGGAGTGGCCGATTGACGTGCCACTGCATGTTTCACCCACCGCTGAAGCCGCGATCGACCAGATCTCTTGCGATGGTGAACAGCGGGGAACGAAGGCGCCGTAGGAAACGACCGATATTGGGTCGACGGCTGCCGCAGAAGGACGCCGGGGACACATGCGCGAAAGTGCGTCGCCCCACGGACGGGGAATGTCTCGACGTCGAGGGGGGCCTCCTGGAGCCAGGCGAAGTCGTCGGCGATGAAGACGAGCGCACCGAGACAGATCTCGTGGCCCTCAGCCAAACCTCCACCCGAAACCATGATGATGGGAATCGGAAAAAATCGCAACCTCACCGGAAAGTTGCTAAGACACCTGCCCCACGGTGGGCGCCAACTGTCGTGGTTCTAAGTCTGACAGTAGAATGGGGGGTAGGTATGAGGAGGCAAGATCCTAGCTACGGTGAGGTTGTGCACGCAAGATTTACGAGTTCAGGCCCTTCTCGGAGGAAGTAACAGCCCTACATCTCGGTGCCCGGAGGCTCGGTCGATTGACTTATGCGTGAAGTTATAGGGGGTGCGAACCCTTGTGCCTGAGGATGGGGGTGGCTTATATAGAGTGCGCCAGAACCCCAACCGTCCCACGTTACAAGGGTTTCAATGTCTGTAAAGACATGACGTTACTGATAACGCCAACAATAAAGGCAAATAAATGATCATTAAGACTACGGAGTGAACGCCTGACCCTTGCCATCCTGAGTGACCTTAGATCTTCTGTCTTCCGAGTGGTTTCCGTTCGGGTCGAGTGAGTACACCCCAGTCGAATGGAATTGGGTTGTCCGAGTGAACTGTTGGTCGAGTGGGTTGCACCCTGTGGCGATTTCAGTCGGTAGATGGTGCCATCCTTTGAATGTCATTTGCTTTAGGGCAGTGTCCTCGGTAAGGGTGTCTAGGTCGGACCTATTACCCTACCCTAGGTACATGTCTTCATCAACCCCTACACCCGAGTCGGTGAGATAAAAGTCCACCTCCTCCTTCTCTTCTCCTCGGTGTCGAACAGAGTAGAACTAGGGTATTTAGTTATGCTTCTTGTCCAAATGAAATGTTCGGGTTATAAGATATATTGAAATGTGTCCTATATTTTGCTGGAGTGGCCTATGTTTTGCCGGAGTATTGATTCATTTCCGTTCTCGCAAATTTCAGGCGCTCGATGTGTCCTATTTTAGCAAAGGCCATGCCGGATTTTTCCGTGAATTTTAGCATGACTTGTGCTAGAATATGTAGGAAATATCGAGGGCCCTGGATTTGCGGGAAAGAGAATTAAACGACATTTTGGGTTGACTTTAAGTCTGTCGGGGCTCCATATACATGACAGTCAAAAAATCAGTGATGGAGATGTCCACCATATATGAGAGAAGAAGAATGCCGACTGTTATCGTAGGAGTCGCTTCTCTTCCTTCTTCTTATGATATACTGATACGTCTCCAACGTATCTATAATTTTTTATTGTTCCATGCTATTATATTATCTATTTTGGATGTTTTATATGCATTAATATGCTATTTTATATTATTTTTGGGACTAACCTATTAACCTAGAGCCCAGTGCTAGTTTATGTTTTTTTCCTTGTTTTTGAGTTTTACAGAAAAGGAATATCAAACGGAGTCCAAACGGAATAAAACTTTACGATGATTTTTCTTGGACCAGAAGACATCCACGGAGCTTCGAGAGGGAGTCAGAAGGTTCGCGAGGCGACCACAAGCCTGCCAGGCGTGCCCTAGGGGGGGGCTTATGGGTCCCTCGGGGGTCCTCCAACCTTAATTCTTGCACTATAAATTCCCAAATATTTCCAAACCACCAGAGGCGTCCACCAAAATACTTTTCCGCCGCCGCAAACCTTTGTTCCCGTGAGATCCCATCTTGGGGCCTTTTCCGGCGATCTGCTGGAGAGGGATACGATCACGGAGGGCCTCTACATCAACCTTGTTGCCCTTCCGATGATGTGTGAGTAGTTTACCACAGACCTACGGGTCCATAGCTAGTAGCTAGATGGCTTCTTCTCTCTCTTTGATCTTCAATACAATGTTCTCCTCGATGTTCTTGGAGATCTATTCGATGTAATACTTTTTTGCGGTGTGCTTGTTGAGATCCGATGAATTGTGGATTTATGATATGATTATCTATGAATATTATTTGAGTCTTCTCTGAACTCTTTTATGCATGATTAAGATATCTTTGTATTTCTCTTCGAACTATCGGTTTGGTTTGGCCAACTAGATTGGTTTTTCTTACAATGGGAGAGGTGCTTAGTTTTGGGTTCAATCTTGCGGTGTCCTCACCTAGTGACAGAAGGGGTAGTGAGACACGTATTGTATTGTTGCCATCGAGGATAAAAAGATGGGGTTTATATCATATTGCTTGAGTTTATCACTCTACATCATGTCCTCTTGCTTAAAGCGTTGCTCTGTTCTTATGAACTTAATACTCTAGATGCAGGCAGGAGTCGGTCGATGTGTGGAGTAATAGTAGTAGATGCAGAATCGTTTCGGTCTACTTGTCACGGACGTGATATCTATATTCATGATCATTGCCTTAGATATCGTCATAACTTTGCGCTTTTCTATCAATTTCTCAATAGTAATTTGTTCACCCACCGTATGCTATCTTCAAGAGAGAAGCCTCTAGTGAAACCTATGGCCCCCGGGTCTATTTTCCATCATACATTTTTAGATCTATAAACCAAAAAACCCGAAAATACCTTGCTGTAATTTATTTGTTTTTACTTTGTTTTATGTTTTAGTAATATTTTATATCTATCTCTATTAGATCTCACTCTTGTTCGAGACCATGAAGGGATGGACAACCCCTTTTTCGCGTTGAGTGCAAGTGTTTGTTAGTTTGTGCAGGTGCATAGATTGGAGACTTGCTTGTGCCTCCTACTAGATTGATACCTTGGTTCTTAACTGAGGGAAATACTTATCTCTACTTTGCTGCATCATCCTTTCCTCTTCTAGGGAAAAATCAACGCAAGCTCAAGAAGTAGCAGGAAGAATTTCTGGCGCCGTTGCCGGGGAGGTTCTACATCAAGCCTACCAAGTACCTATCATAAACTCTCATCTCTTGCACTTACATTATTTTCCATTTGCCTCTAGTTTTCCTCTCCCCCACTTCTAAAATGTTTTCAGAAAAACACAAAAATATTTACCTTTTTATTTGCCTTCTTTTCGTTTGCCTTTTATGTCTTACTTGGTTTGTTTGCTTGTTCGCTTGGAATAATTGTGTATTTATTGAAAATCATAAAGCAAAAGTTTATGGATCCTCATCCACTTGCTAATCTTTTTAAGAGATCCAATTATGATGAACCAATTGCTAGTGAGATATGTGCACTAGATTATCTTTATGAAGTTTTGCTTGAAATTTGTGAATCTGAAAATTGTGATGAAATTTATGAAGTGATTCACGATAGCTCCTTGAATGAAAAGCATGATTGCAATGATGTTATTACAAATTCTATTAATGTCAATTGTGCTAATAATATGCAAAACCCCAAGCTTGGGGATGCTAATTTTGCTATGTCCACTACTTATTGCAATGATCATGATTGGGGTGATAATGCTTCTTATGATCTTGAAAATTTATTTAAGCCTCATGATGAATATGTTTGCAATAATATTGAAAGTGGGTTTGGAAGAGTGTCAACTTTAGGAAATAATAATCCCACTACTTTGGAGTTTGATCAATCTTATAATTTTTTTGATAAAAGTGGGCTTGGAGAAGTAATGACTTTATTCTATGTTAATCCCACTATTTTGAAAGAGTGTCAACTTTGTATGCATGTGGATCATGTAAAGAATAGGTTATGTGATAGCTATATTATTGAATTTGATTATGATCCTACATGTAATTATTATGAGAGAGGAAAATATGGTTGTAAAAATTTTCATGTCACTAAATTACCTCTCATTATGTTGAGATTGCTATTGTTTCTTTCTTCTTCCTCGCATACGCTAGTTTTTGCTTGTCTTGATAATTATTTTGCTTATAAAATGCCTATGCATAGGAAGTATGTTAGACTTAAACTTGTTTTTCACAGGCCATATGATGCTCTCTTTGTGCTTCAATTTTTTGTCTTTCATGTGAGCATCATCAAAATTATCAACGCCTAGCTAAAAGGCTTTAAAAAAAGCGCTTGTTGGGAATACACATTATTACCTCTGTAGTAATTGTGTTTTGGTGTTTTAATTAGTGTTTGAGCCAAGTAAGACCTTTGGGATGGTCTACGGTGATAGTTGATTTGATCTTGCTGAAAAACAGAAACTTTTGCGCTCATTGCCAGAAATTTTAAAAAATCACAGAAATGTGCTTTTGATCTGAAATTTTTACACAACATTGATATACAAATTTCCCAGGTTGTCCTAAGTTTTCAGAATTTTTGGAGTTACAGAAGTATATGAAATTTCCAGATTACTACAGACTGTTCTGTTTTCTATATGTTGTTTGCTTATTTTGATGAATCTATGGGTAGTATCTGGGGGTATGAACCATGGAGAAGTTGGAATACAGTAGATATTACACCAATATAAATAAAGAATGAGTTCACAACAGTACCTAAAGTGGTGATTTATTTTATTATACTAACGGATCTTACGAGTTTTCTGTTGAGTTTTGTGTTGTGAAGTTTTCAAGTTTTGGGTAAAGATTTGATGGACAATGGAATAAGGAGTGGCAAGAGCCTAAGCTTGGGGATGTCCAAGGCACCCCAAGGTAATATTCAAGGACAACCAAGCATCTAAGCTTGGGGATGCCCCGGATGGCATCCCCTCTTTCGTCTTCAATCCATCGGTAAATTTACTTGAGGCTATATTTTTATTCACCACATGATATGTGTTTTGCTTGGAGCGTATTGTATGATATGCGTGTTTGCTTTCTAGTTTGCCACAATCATACTTGTTGTACACACCTTTTGAGAGGGACACGCATTAATCATGAATTTATTAGAATAGTCTATGTGCTTCACTTATATCTTTTGAGCTAGGCAGTTTTGCTCTAGTGCTTCACTTATATCTTTTTAGAGCACGGCGGTGGCTTTATTTTATAGAAATTGTTGAACTCTCATGCTTCACTTATATTATTTTGAGAGTCTTAAACAGCATGGTAATTTGCTTAGGTTATGAATTTAGTCCTAATATGATGGTCATCCAAGAGGGATATAATAAAAACTTTCATATAAAGAGCATTGAATAAGATGAGAAGTTTGATTCCTTGCATTTGTTTTGAGATATAAAGATGATGATATTAGAGTCATGCTAGTGAGTAATTTTGGATTGGTAGAAATACTTGTGTTAAAGTTTGTGATTCCCGTAGCATGCACGTATGGTGAACCATTATGTGATGAAGTCGAAGCATGATTTATTTTTTGATTGTCTTCCTTATGAGTGGCGGTCGGGGATGAGCGATGGTCTTTTCCTACCAATCTATCCCCGAGGAGCATGCGTGTAGTACTTTGTTTTGATGGCTAATAAATTTTTGCAATAAGTATGTGAGTTCTTTATGACTAATGTTGAGTCCATGGATTATACGCACTCTCGCCCTTCCATCATTGCTAGCCTCTCTAGTACCGCGCAACTTTCGCCGACGCATTAAACCCACCATATACCTTTCCTCAAAACAGACACCATACCTACCTATTATGACATTTCCATAGCCATTCTAAGATATATTGCCATGCAACTTCCACTGTTCCGTTTATTATGACACGCACCATCATTGTCATATTGCTTTGCATGATCATGTAGTTGGCATAGTATTTGTGGCAAGGCCACCGTTCATATTTTTCTTATACATGTCACTCTTGATCATAGCACATTCTGGTACACCGTCGGAGGCATTCATATAGAGTCATATCTTGTTCTAGTATCGAGTTGTAATTTTTGAGTTGTAAGTAAATAAAAGTGTGATGATCATCATTATTAGAGAATTGTCCCATGTGAGGAAAGGATGATGGAAGCTATGATTCCCTCACAAGTTGTGATGAGTCTCCGGACTTTACAAAAAATAAAAGAGGCCAAAGAAGCCCAAACAAAATAAAAGAAAAAAAATAAGAGAAAAGAGAGAAGGGACCATGATCTTCATGATAGAGAGTCTCCTATTTTGTCACTTTCATATAATAGTGGGAATTTTTCATTATAGAACTTGGCTTGTATATTCCAATGATGGGCTTCCTCAAATTGCCCTAGGTATTCATGAGCAAGCAAGTTGGATGCACACCCACTTAGTTTATTTTTGAGCTTTCATACACTTATAGCTCTAGTGCATCCGTTGCATGGCAATCCCTACTCACTTGCATCGATATCAATTGATGGGCATCTCCATAGCCCATTAATTTGCCTAGTTGATGTGAGACTTTCTCCTTCTTTTTGACTTCTCCACATCCACCATATTCTATTCCACGCATAGTGCTATATCCATGGCTCACGCTCATGTATTGCGTGAAAGTTGAAAAAGTTTGAGAACACCAAAAGTATGAAACAATTGCTTGGTTTGTCATCGAGGTTGTGCATGATGAAATACTTTGTGTGATGAAGATGGAGCATAGCCAGACTATATGATTTTGTAGGGATAACTTTCTTTGGCCATGTTATTTTGAGAAGACATGATTGCTTTATTAGTATGCTTGAAGTATTATTGTTTTTATGTCAATATTAAACTTTTGTTTTGAATCCTATGGGTCTGAATATTCATGCCACAATAAAGAAGATTACATTGATAAATATGTTAGGTAGCATTCCACATCAAAAATTCTGTTTTTATCATTTACCTACTCGAGGACGAGCAGGAATTAAGCTTGAGGATGCTTGATACGTCTCCAACGCATCTATAATTTTTTATTGTTCCATGCTATTATATTATCTGTTTTGGATGTTTTATATGCATTAATATGCTATTTTATATTATTTTTGGGACTAACCTATTAACCTAGAGCCCAGTGCCAGTTTCTGTTTTTTCCTTGTTTTTGAGTTTTACAGAAAAGGAATATCAAACGGAGTCCAAATGGAATAAAACTTTACGATGATTTTTCTTGGACCAGAAGACATCCATGGAGCTTGGAGAGGGGGTCAGAAGGTTCGCGAGGCGACCACAAGCCTGCCAGGCGCGCCCTAGGGGGGGCCGCCCTGAGGGCTTATGGGTCCCTCGGGGGTCCTCCAACCCTAATTCTTGCACTATAAATTCCCAAATATTACCAAACCACCAGAGGCATCCACCAAAATACTTTTCCGCCGCTGCAAGCCTCTATTCCAGTGAGATCCCATCTTGGGGCCTTTTCCGACGATCTGCCGGAGGCGGATTCGATCACGGAGGTCCTCTACATCAACCTTGCTGCCCTTCCGATGATGTGTGAGTAGTTTACCACAGATCTACGGGTCCATAGCTAGTAGCTAGATGGCTTCTTCTCTCTCTTTGATCTTCAATACAATGTTCTCCTCGATGTTCTTGGAGATCTACTCGATGTAATACTTTTTTGCGGTGTGTTTGTTGAGATCCGATGAATTTTGGATTTATAATCAGATTATCTATGAATATTATTTGAGTCTTCTCTGAACTCTTTTATGCATGATTAAGATATCTTTGTATTTCTCTTCGAACTATCGGTTTGGTTTGGCCAACTAGATTGGTTTTTCTTACAATGGGAGAGGTGCTTAGGTTTGGGTTCAATCTTGCGGTGTCCTCACCCAGTGACAGAAGGGGTAGCGAGGCACGTATTGTATTGTTGCCATCGAGGATAAAAAGATGGGGTTTATATCATATTGCTTGAGTTTATCCCTCTACATCATGTCCTCTTGCTTAAAGCGTTGCTCTGTTCTTATGAACTTAATACTCTAGATGCAGGCAGGAGTCGGTCAATGTGTGGAGTAATAGTAGTAGATGCAGAATCGTTTCGGTCTACTTGTCACGGACGTGATGCCTATTTTCATGATCATTGCCTTAGATATCGTCATAACTTTGCGCTTTTCTATCAATTGCTCAACAGTAATTTGTTCACCCACCGTATGCTATCTTCAAGAGAGAAGCCTCTAGTGAAACCTATGGCCCCCGGGTCTATTTTCCATCATACATTTTCAGATCTATAAACCAAAAAACCCAAAAATACCTTTGCGCTTTTATATCTATCTCTATTAGATCTCACTCTTGTTCGAGACCGTGAAGGGATTGACAACCCCTTTTTCGCTTTGAGTTCAAGTGTTTGTTAGTTTGTGCAGGTGCATAGATTGGTGACTTGCTTGTGCCTCTGATATGTCTCCAACGTATCTATAATTTTTGCTTGTTCCATGCTGTTATATCTTCTTGGATGTTTTAGAATCATTTTATAGCAATTTTATATCATTTTTTGGGACTAACCTATTGACATAGTGCCCAGTGCCAGTGGCTGTTTTTGCTTTTTTTTACTTCACAGAAAATCAATACCAAACGGAGTCCAAACGCAGCGAAACTTTTTGGAGATTTTTTCTGGACCAGAAGGAACAACTTGGGCTGAAGAAGTACCAGTGGGGTGCCCCGAGGGGGGCACAACCCACCTGGGCGGGCCTGGGCCCCTGGGCGGGCCTGGGGGCCCAGGCACGCCCTGGTGGGTTGTGCCCACCTCGGTGGCCTCCCGCACCGCCTCTTTGCTCTATAAATACTCCGAAAATCGAAAAACCCTAGGGTAGTTGACGAAACACAATTCCAGCCGCCGCAAGTTCCAGAACCACCAGATCTAATCTAGACACCATCACGAAGGGGTTCATCATCCTCATTGGTGCCTCTCCCATGATGCGTAAGTAGTTCATTGTAGACCTACGGGTCCGTAGGCAGTAGCTAGATGGATTCCTCTCTCTCTTTTGATTCTCAATACGATGGTCTTTTGGAGATCTATTTGATGTAACTCTTTTTGCGGTGTGTTTGTTGGGATCCGATGAACTTTGAGTTTATGATCAGATCAATTTTATCCATGAAAGTTATTTGAGTTTTGATCTCTTATATGCATGATTGATTATAGCCTCGTATTTCTTCTTCGAATCTTTGGTTTAGTTAGGCCAACTAGATCGACTTTTCTTGCCATGGGAAGAGGTGCTTTGTGATGGGTTCGATCTTACGGTGCTCAATCCCAGTGACAGAAGGGGACATGACATGTATGTATCATTGCTTTTAAGGACAACAAGATGGGGTCTATTTCCTACATGAATAGATCTTGTCTACATCATGTCATCGTTCTTATTGCATTACTCCGTTTCTCCATGAACTTAATACACTAGATGCATGCTGGATAGCGGTCGATGTGTGGAGTAATAGTAGTAGATGCAGGCAGGAGTCGGTCTACTAATCTTGGACGTGATGCCTATATAATGATCATTTCCTCGATATCGTCATAATTATTTGAAGTTCTATCAATTGCCCAACAGTAATTTGTTTACCCGCCGTATGCTATTTTTCTCGAGAGAAGCCACTAGTGAAATCTACGGCCCCCGGGTCTATTCTTTATCATATTTGCTTTCCGATCTATTATTTGCCTCTTTTATTTTCAGATCTATTATTCCAAAAACCCAAAAATACCTTACTGTACTTTTTTATTATTTATTTTACTTGGCGTTTCCGCGAGATCTATTTATCCAATCTACTATAAATTTATCTATCTTTTACCCGGAAGGGATTGACAACCCCTCTTACGTGTCGGGTTGCAAGTATTTGTTCTTTGCGTGCAGGTACCGTTTATATAGTGTTGCGTGGTTCTCCTACTGGTTCGATACCTTGGTCTCATCACTGAGGGAAATACCTATCGTAGCTGTGCTGCATCATCCCTTCCTCTTCGGGGAAAATACTGACGCGGACACGAGCCATCAGCCTCCTACTGGATTGATACCTTGGTTCTTAACTGAGAGAAATACTTATCTCTACTTTGCTGCGTCACCCTTTCCTCTTCAAGGGAAAAATCAACGCAAGCTCAAGAAGTAGCATATACCTTGGTAATGCACGAGAGGAGGAGGGGAAGCGACCATCACCAACGGTCGAAATATTTGTGAGGGAGAGTCCACCATCTATATACTGTCAAAATATGAGAGAGGAAGAATCCCGACTGTTGTCATGGTGGTCGTTTCTTCTTCATTCGAAGGTGCTAGACATTTTGATGTAATGCACTTTCAAATGACCGGAGGAGCTATCATCACCGACGGTCAAAAATGTCAGAGAGGAAGAATCCCGACTGTTGTCGTGGGGGTCGCTTCTCCTTCGTTCCTGTGTGCTAGACATTTTGGTGTAATGCCCTCGGGAACGAAGGGAGGAGCGACCACATCATCGACGGTCGAATATATCAGAGAGGGAGCGCCCACCATATACACCACGTGAGATGAGAGTTTTCAAGGAAAGACTCGACAGACCGACAGTCAACCCATGATGAATAATAATGATCTGTGTGTTGAGTTCCTGTTAGTTGCCGTCGATTTATAATCTTTGAATTCTGAACACAGGAAATGTCTGACGATGATAGGATCCCGGAGTGCGACTACTGCTGCGATGATAGAGGGGGTTCAGCGGCGCTGAAGGCACCCTATATGGGCTTCCCTTCTTCTCTTTTTTTTTCTTCAAGTTTCCATTTAATTGAAAAAGGAAAAAAAAAAGGTAAGAAGAAGAGAGAGCCCAGTTAGTTAACCCATCGGCCCCTATACCCCTGTTAGTTAACCCTAGCTGCCAGGGAGACCGATCCCCATCCCCTTGTCCCCATCCTCTCTCGTCTCTCCCTAGGCCCCTTGCAGCGCCGTCACTTGATTTTTTTGCCTTTGATTCTCTCATGTCTGGTGAGAACTTTTGCCACACATGAGGATCCCTCTCCCTCGTTGCTCCTTATTGTTCTCTCCCATGTATTGGTTATTGATATTACAGATAATGTGCAAACATATATAAATTGATGAGAATTAGTTTATGGGAGCGAGGTGGGACTATTTTTTACAGACGGCAGGCCAGCTAAGTTACCGTAGGTTGAATAGTAAAAAACACAGGGTCTTATTTGTAAAACTGAAACATTTTCTTGGATTACCCACTTAACAAAGAACTGCGGGTTCAATTACCAAAAAGTATAGGGACTTTTTTTGTAAAAATACCGTGACGGTGAGCGGGCAGAAGCACTGCGTGCTTTATTATTAAAGGAAAGATTTTTCATGGACAACCTATACGAATTGAGTTCGAATTGGTTTAGGACTCTTCCTATGTTCTACGTGTGACCCATCACCCTTAATTTGTTGTGCAAACCTGAGATAGCCTTTCTTCTGTTGCGTTTGGGAATCTCCACCGTTAAGACAAATACTCTTTAATGAAAGATCTTAGCCAAATCTCCACCGTTGAGACATCTTTACTCTTTAATGACAGATCTTGATTGTTCATTTTCTATCATTTCAATAATATAATAGATAGATAGATAGATAGATAGATAGATATTTATGGCTCGGGGACCCAATATCTTATTCCCACACAAACAAAAAACCAAGCTGCGCTTAGGTTGACAAGTGGAACCAAAACGAGCTCTGTGGCCGGTCATTTAGGCCAGGCTAGCCTGTCCCACATGGTTAGGTGTAGCTTGAGCTAAGTAAATCTTGTAACTTATTGTTTCTCTCTGCATATATAGGTTGCTCCACTATCATATGCCCCGAACGAGTGACTAAAAACTACGCACTTGAGATAATTCGTATGTGATGCATAGAGTGTCATCTATAAAAATACTCAAATAATAACGCTCACACATGTGGCACGAAGCAACATGGCACAAACGCCTCTATTGCCATTCATTTTGCCACGTTAAAACAGATGACATCAGCGGGAATCTTTTTGGTTTCGGCTTAAAAATGTTTTATCTCTTAATTAAAACATTCAATTAAAAATCCGTTTTCACCATCAAATCCGTCTCGACGAGATCTTCAAAACTAGATTCCATGTTGGTATGTTTCGACGAAATTTTTTTTGTGCCAAAAGTTGCCATGATGTTTACACTGTAGTTGACATAGTGTTTACACTAAAGTTGCCATGTGGCAATTTTAGTTTATAGATCATGGCAATTTTAGTATTTTACCATGGCAATTCCAGTACTTTGACCATGTAATTTATTTTTTTATGAACCATGGCAATTTTAAAAGCATGTATTATGTCAATTTTAGTTTATAATTCATGGAAAGTCTAGTTTCTTAATTCCTCATTTTATAATATGTCAAAATTTACTTTTAAATGTAGAAGAACAAATAGCTGAAACATATCATGTCAATTTCAGTGTAAACATCATGACAATTCATGTGCAATAGACATGCTAACTTTTAACCCAAAAAAATGTCGTCGAAACATATTGATATGAGATCTAGTTTCGAAGATCTCGTCGCGATGGATTTAATGGTGAAAACGGATCTTCAATCGGATTTTTCATTTAAGAGATAAAATATTTTAAAAACTGAAAATCCAAAAAGATTCCGACAAGCATGCATGCGTGACGTGGCGCAATCTGTGTGTTATACGGCGTGTGGGCGGGTGTTGCTCTCACCACACGTATGAGCATTATCAGCGTCCTAAAAATATGCCTTCAAGTACTAGTCCTGGATGGCCTCGTTGTTTTTAGTTTGCAAAAAAGAAATTGGAAGTAGTACAACCTGGATGAAAGTGAAACATTGCAGAACGCGTTTCTCACTAGAACTGAGCTCTTGAGTCAGCTTAGTAGACAAAAAAGAAAAAAGAGAATCGAAGCTACTCTATATCGATGCGTTATTTATGCACATGGTCCCTCTCTCGAGGAATTACACGCTGGATCCAGATCCCATCTCCTCTCATCAACGACGACGGACCGACGTTGCACTCGGGCAATCGTAGCTCGCAATCCTCGAGTCTCATTTGTGACTAGGACAGCACCTCGCTCTGCCAGGCTTGCCGTTACATAGTCGACGCTTCACTCCGAGGAGCGACTGCGATGATCAGTTCTTCTAAGCAGAAACTTGCGCCATCGATCTCAATGCTACCACTAGAGTACAAATCTAGGGATCTTTGACCTGGCCGTGGATCCGGGCACGAGGCATGCCTGAACCTGACCGACGGCCGGGGCTATGTACGGGCCTCCGTTCACCTCCGCGTGACCCCCCATGCGTTGACCCTGCGGGGAGCTACGCGTACTTGAATTTTTGTAAATTATATAGTCTGTCCGTACTACTCATGCAGACTTTTAAGATTAACCCTTTGTCTCTGCTCCAAGGAAAGGCGGCTAGGTTTCTGCCTTCCGTCAGTGGCGCCGCCGATCTCCCACGTCACCTGTGGTTTTAGGGTCATGGGTGCGCGGTGGATTCCGGTCCTTGTCGGCGGAAGGGCTTCATTTTTAGATGCTTTTTCAAGTTTTGTTAGGGTTTGTGTACTACTCAAGAAGACGAGACGGCGGCGGCTTCTTGAAGATGGAATAATGTTCTTCCCGTCTAGCCTCCGTCCCGATGGTGTGTCTAGCATCGTCGGAGGTGTGTCTCCGACGGATCTCACGGGATTCGGTCGGTGGTTGTCTTTGGTGGATCCGGTCTTTGTTCACATATCTTTAGGTTGGATCCTTCCGATCTAAGCTTCTCTTTATCGGCGACGGTTGCTGATCTGGTGCGTTGGTCCTATGGGACCTTAGCACGACGACTTCCCGTATGTCTACTACAACAAGTTGTGTCCGGCTCGACGAGGGAGGGGCGATGACAACGGCGCATCTTCGGCTCGTTTCAGTGCTTGTAGTTGTCGATAGGTGGTCTATGAATCTGGATGTAATTTTCATTATTTCTGATGTTCGTTGTACTGCCATGATTGAAGATAAATAGATAGACAGTTTTCAAAAAAAAAATTTAGCGCTAGTGACCTCGTCGGCTCACCGACAGGATCTATACCCGCTGCCGACAGTAAACAAAATGGTGAGCACTGCAGGATTCTTTTCTTTTGGAGGATCCATAGTCTCTATCACTCGCAGCAGTAAGTAACCCTGCCGACTTGCTTCAGATTCAGAGCTCACAGCAGACGGTGCCAGCTCAAGTTCCATAGTCTCTCTCTCTCTCTCTTCGTTTCCAGTTTTCCTTTGGTGTGGTCGGTTCATCATCCAGCCTCGTGGCCCGCGTGGAGAGATCTGTAGCTGTCGGTGATCTGATCCCCGTAAAAGAAGAGTGCTGCTATACACACGACAGTGTGGAGACGATTTATGCACGACAGTGCATATCCGTTCGTCCATCTATATCATCAAAGTGTAGCAGACGGCCAGCACTCCGTCGTGCAGGTCATGCATCGGCTGCAAAGCAGTTTCGGTAAAAGAAAGAAATGGAAGAAGAAACTGTAGCTGAAAATAGAGTTGCTGTGGAGTTGTGGTGGGCATACACCGTGTGGAAACTCTGCCTTTATGTACCACCCCGTGGCACGTGCCATCACGGCGCAGCATGATAGCTGAACGAAAGTGCCTTTGTCTCGGCTCGAGCTCAAATGCTTCTTGTATGAACAGTAAAATAGAAAAAGCAATTCAAAAAATTCTGATTTTTTGGTTAACATCAACGAATATTTGGAGTGCTCGCAAAGTTTCATTATGGAATTACATTTCTGGAAGTCGTGACAATAATAATAATAGTAGTAGTAGTAGTAGTAGAGAGCTCCTAAATGCGTTCTAAGGGAGTATCATTTTCAGAGCATCAATTTTGTTTTATTTGCCACGGCTCCCACAAATATGATTTCATGATGAAACTTTGCAAGCACCCAAAACATTCCTTAGTGTTTGCAAAGAAAAAAAATGTTTTATTTCTGTTTTTAGCCTTTTTTTTTTAATTTACCATTCATCCGAGAGGGCTGACATCAAAAGGCCAAGATCGACCTTGTTCCATCCTGAAAGAGTGTAAAATTAAACAGTTTAAAACTCAACATATTAAATTAACCAGTTTTCAAATGATTATTTTCATGTATCTTTTTTATAAAACTAGTAATCTAAAGTATTCGTGACTTATGGGCTAGGCGGCTTTGGTTGACAAGTGCTGTTAAGAGTGCTTTGTTGTCGGGTACCTCTATGCATATATACATCAACTGAATGGGAAATCTATACATGTTGCTCCACTAGCACTTGCCCCAATGGGAAATCCAAAACAGTGTAGTTGAGATGCCTCACATTCAGTGATCTAGCTAGAAGGAAAATACGAAAACAACAAAAGAATGGTGGAAAAAACTTATGGAATAAGAGGCATCGGGAAGGAGACATCAACTGAATGGCGAGGAGGATCAGTCCAAGAAACGGGCTATGATGGTCTGAGGGATAGAGGACGTGGGGGATACGACGGGCATGGTAGATGGAGCTCTGCCTTGCAACGGCAGTTGATGAAACAATGTTCCCGTTATAGTCGGCTTTCCTCGTTCACAAGGCATGTATGTCTTTTGATGTCGCAAACATGAAGAAGTTCACGCGCCGCTGCTTGGGTGTGCATCTTGTTGTTGACCTGTGGCTTCTTATATCCCTCACTCTTTGATTTCCCTCTAATTAAACGGGGTCAGCTTCCAGGCTGCTACATGCCAGTGGTAGAATTTGCCTCTTACAAGCAAAGACCGAGGCCATCAACTTATCTTTCTTAGCCACTCATTGAGGGTAACAACTAGTGGAAACTATTTAAGAGCTTGTAGTACATGGACATCCAAATCCAGGAAAACCTCGAATGAAAATCAACAAATTCATCAATATATGTATGCTTATATTGTGCGGGTCAGCTCTGTGGTACAGAAACATTTAAATTATATACAATATTCACCTTTAATTTTGGTAGATCGTAATTGGGTTGTAAATATTTAGAGTGGTTGACTAAGCTTGTCACCACCGGCGCAACAATATGCAATCTCAAATAGTTTCATATGTACTACCTCTATTCCTTGCAGATTGGTTTAGCTAGCCAAATACTTTTGAGTTTGGTGCCTTCTTTCTTCTACAGATCTTTGGATGAGCTTTCTTAACTATTGGAAACACTTTCTGTTCCCATGTTGCTTTTGTTCCTCCTGGATGGATGTGATGACTCACGATTGCTTTGTGCAACTTGCATAGGCTTTTGTGTAGCAGTGCTACTCGTAGCCTAGGACCGAAGATTCATAAATGTGTCCAAATAAACCCGACAAGGGTGCTAAACCACCAGCTTCGTCCTTGATTGTGCTGGTAGGCACCTTCTTGTGAATCCATATATCTACTCCGTCCTCCCATGTATATAGGGCCTAATGCGTTTTCTGAGGCTAAGTTTGATCGCATGTTAGAGCAATAATATATGACATTCAAGTTACACAAAGCACATCATCAAATTCGTATGTGGAAGGAGCTTATAATGATATAGTTTTCACATTATACATCTCATATATTATTAATCTTATCAATAGTCAAAGGTAACCTCAAAAAAAGTATTAGGCCCTATATATATGGAAGGAGGGAGTAGGTTAATTATGTTGATGAGATGACGTGCTTCTACTTATGATGTTCTTCAGTGGACAATATAATAATATGCATTTAGTAAATTACCCGGTTGATCTTCTACTTTTGTCATTCTTTAGACCCGTATTAGATGACAAGTTGATGCCCAAAACTGGTTATGGATACAAACTGTGAAGCTGTGTGTGCAGATGTAAAAATATAGTTAAGATTGTGATTCACTCACACATTGATACGAATCTTTTCAACATTACCTCACATACATATGGCTAAATAGAGCAAATCCAGAACTTGGAACATGGAAATCCGCAAGTAACACAAAATGTCCACTAACCCTGAGTGGAACATGGCCATCCAAACTGCCCACTTTCTGCCAAAGATTCACTTAAAAATGCTGACATCAAAAGGACAAGCCGGATCTTGGTCCAGCCCAAAGACTGTAAAAATACAATTGTTTAAAATTAAGTATATTAAACTTACGATTTTTTGAATAATTACTTTATGTAAAGTATTTGTGGCTTGGCTTGTGGATCGAGAGGTTTAGAGCATCTATAACCGAACTCCTCAAATTGACCGGGCGGACGCAGAACCATTGACCGGAGATGAAAAGAATAAAAAAGTTGACTCAACGGGACCCCATAAAGACTCCCTAAATGTCTGGGCTGTCCGACACTTCTCATACCCAGCCCATAATGGGGTAATATGACAAGTGCCTAGGCATGTACGGTCAGTTGCCATAAAGGATTTGGCCCACCGTGGGCCACATTTTTTCTTTCTTTGTTCTTTCTTTTATTTCTCTCACTTCATCCCCTTAAATAGGAACTCAAAACAAACACGCCTGGACACTAACCAAAATTTTGAAATCTGGCTGTAGATGCCCTTCTCTCCCCGAATTTTTTTTGGTGGTCTACGATTACAAGCGGAGCCAAGACGAGCTTGGTTGTCAGGCTTCAGGGCAGGGTGGCCTGACCCGACCCACCTGGTTAGGTGTAGCTTGAGCTAAGTAACTTGTGTACATATTGTTTCTCAGTGCATATATAGGTTGCTCCACTAGCACATGCCACAAACGAGGAAACCAAAACTGTGTAGTTGAGATATATCACATGTAGTGACCTATCTAGAAAGAAACCCGAAAAGAACAAAGGAAAAATGGAGAAAACCTCTATGGAATAAGAGGCGTAGGGAAGGAGACATAAAGAGGTTTAGATTGAGGATTAGTCGAAGAAAGGGGCTATGATGGCCTAATGGGTTTGGGGCATGGATGACACCGCTGGTATGGTGGACATTTCTTCGCGGAAACCGGTGTCTCTCGTGTCAATCACGAGCATGAAGAAGTATGTGCTTCTCAGCTTGAGCATGCATCTGGTTGTCCATCTCTCATTAGTAGAAAAACCCTTATAGGAATAATTAGTTAGCAGCGCAGCCCGAAAACCCGACGCCAGCGTCAGTATTATTGCCAGTGCCACTGTTAGGAGGTATTGTCTGGCGTTGGTGTAATATCCAATGCCGCTGGTATTCAGCAAAATATCACCGGCGTCACGTGTTCTGCAAACGCCATAGAAATATTATATTACTGGCGTTGTCATTGGGCACACGCCTGTAAACTCCTGATGTAGCGGCGAAGCTCTTTCGGTCAACACCACTAATGTTCGTTGACATAATACATGTTACAGAGTGTCTATGTAGTTTCTCGGCTCCCCTATTTCATGCTCATCAAACTTGACAAAATGTCTATGAGGCATTTCCCTTGGCTCCCCTATTTCATGTTACAGAGTGTCTAAGAGGCATTTCAGGAAAGCTCGATCGCTTATCTCCGTGGTTGTGGGCATGTTGGTGGTGGACTGGTGGAGGTCAAGTTTGGACCATGTCGGCACTGTTGTTCTTTCTTGTTTCTTTTTCTTTTCATTGTTTGTGGTTTTTGCATGATTGTTGCCTCATCAACCGTGTCGTTGCGTGGGGTTCATTTGAGTTTTTTGTATAAACCAATGCAACTCTATTCTTTTTTTATGCAATCGCATGAGCTCCTTGCCCTCTTAACGAGGTTTCGTCAAACAAACGAATACTAAAGACAGCATGGTTAGAAAGTGTTGGGACAATGAAGTTGGGTGTGATAGATGTCCTGCTATCAAATCCATTGACCATGTTGGGTGTGATAGATGTCCTTCTATCAAATCCATTGACCATGTTATTTTGTGCCATGGGCATGCACAAAGCATTTGGGGACATGTCGTCAACCTCCAGTCCGCAGTGGGCTAGTGCGAACAATATTTGAAAGTTGTCCAGCAAATTCATGTCCGACTTCTCAATTAGTGGCATGCCCTCTTTTCGGCTTGTGCAACCGAACTCTGGCATATAGCAGAAGCAACCACTTTTTCAGTGATCAAAATGATTCTCGAGTCTAGTTCGGTGATCAACTATCTACTTGGACTCGCACCTTGTCACATGAAAGAGTTGTGAAGGCCGCTTGTCATCAGGCTCATGTTTTTGGTGCCATATAAGCTCCACCCATTTATCGTTTTCTATTTTGCTTACTTTGCATTTTCCCTGGTGTTATCTCTGTTATTTTCTGCTTGTTATTTGCCTACTGGCACATGTAGCTCACCTCTTTGACCAAGGGTGGAGCTACATTGAGGCCAGCGGGGGCCATGGCCCTCCCAACCTTCATAAAAAATATGAAGAAATGTTTTTAGGAGTTACTTAGATTAGAAAAATATAACCTTTGGCCCTCCCAAAAATCTATTGAGTCCCCAGGACCCGCTAATGGGCCGGCACACTAACAAGAACGGAAACAGAGCAGGACGTAAAAGCATCAAAAAAAGCTACACGCAGCCAGGATTCAAACTCGCAACCCTCGTGCCGTGACCGAGTGCTGCTAGCCACTCAACCTGTCAACTGCTTCTGATTAATTGTAGGGTGAGTACTTTATGAACAGACAAAAGCGGCACATTTCAAGTATAAAATTTGAAATGTTAACTACAAAATTTGAACATTTATCAAATACCAAATATATTTTAGATTCTGTGAACAATTTTTGAAAACAGAGACATTTTTTTCAAAATTTCATAACAAAAATTGAAAAACACGAACATTTTTTAAATCTACGAACATTTTTTTAATACGTGAACATTTTTTAAATATGTGAACAATATTTTAAAACAAGAACATTTCTTGAAAACAAGAATGTCTTTGAAAAATTGGAACACATTTAAAAAATGAGAACAAAAATAGAAAATCCATTTTTTTTTTTAAAATTGTTCGCACGAGCAAATTTTGAAACTTTGCACTTTTTTGAAAACATGAACAAATTTTGAAATTCTGAACATTTTTTGAAATTGCACAATTTTTAAAAGCGTAGAGAATTTTTTTTAATTCGCAACATTTTTTGGAAAAAAAATTGTAAAACCTGAACAGTCCTTGAAAACATGATCAAAATTTATATTTTCGCATATTTTTTGAAAAAAATGATCAATTTTTGAATCTGTGATTTTGTTTGTAATTTGTGATTTTTGTTTCAAATGAAACATAAATTCACAAAATAAACAGAAAAAAGCAAAAATTGAAACCAAACCAAAATTATTTTTTTAGATAACATGGTTTAGGAACCTTCTGGAAGTTCCAATACTGCCCAGGAACCTTCCAGAAGATTCACAATACCGGTGGCTCGAATGCTCAGATGGGCCAACCCATTTTTCGATCGTGTGTGCGATTGCCTGAATATTTGCCGCAAATAAGAGATTCCGTACGTTCGGGGAGTAGCGACAAAGAGACGGCACCACACACAGGAGGCCAGTTGACAAGGCTGGCCCATTGTCGCGCACGAAAACAGGGAAAAATTCACTGAAAAAATGGCAGTGCGGGGGATCGAACCCTCTAACTCCCGCTATTAAGCGCTCGTTGCTAGCCACACGAACTGATAAGCTTCAGTGTCTAACTAGGGGCCAGTTCATTTGGGCGATTCTCCCAGAATCGCCCCCCTCCCCAGCTTCTCCCAGAATCGCCACTCCATATTTTTGATTGTAAAAAAAATATGGAGTGGCGATTCTGGGAGAAGCTGGGGAGGGGGGCAATTCTGGAAGAATCACCCAAAAGAACTGGCCCTAGGACACGTGGACTACAAAAACTATCCATCAGTGACCGGTTTACTGTAGTGAACCAGTCTTTTTCCCACTATTTATTTTTATTTTTTGTTTATTTTTCTTTTCCAAAAAATGTTCGTGTTTTTAAAAAATTGTTCAAAATTTCAGAAAATATTTGTTTTTCAAATTTTAGTCATAAAAAAATTTCACATTTTAAAAAGTGTACAAAAATTTAAAAAATGTTCCTCTCTTTATTTCTCAAAATGTCAATACACAAACATTTTCTAAAAAGAGAGAAATTCAGAATGCACGTTGATTCTCGATATCCTTCAATTGACCCCAAAATTTATTTCAGTGGCTCGTCTGACCAATTCAAGGGGCCGTGCCGAGTTGTTTTGGATTTCAACAAATTTTGTATTTTTTTGGAGTTCTGGGTTAAAAAAACGCCGATAAATGGTGGGACGTGTCGCAACTTATATACGGTGTCCAAAATCGTTCACACCTGGCATGGATGCCTACAATGAGCATGCAAACCTGCTCAATTTTGTTCCTATTTTTCCAAAAGATGTTTTGAAATTTCCAAAAAATATCATGTTTTCATAGAATTTTTATAATGTGACAAATTTCAAAAATAATTCATAAAGTATTTTAAAAAATTGGATCCGCCACTAGTTCTTATAATTTCGCGCAGCTCATTGGTTACTTGCACTCGTTAGGTCCAATGGCTTTGAACTCCCTTTATGTAACATCCCAAATTTTCAATTTGGAATGTTATGCATAGGTCATCCATGCATATCATATTTTATTGCATCTCATTTTGCGATCCTCGAAATCCTGAGCAACTCAAGGACCACGGAGAGAGTTGGGGATTTCACCGTTTTCATATTTGAATTTTCTCAAATATTGAAACAGGGATCAATTTGGTTTAACTATTTTTCTCTCCGAAAATATTTCATATTAAAAATATATGAGAGGAGATAATATGACATCTCCAAAATAAATGGAATATTGGAGCAAAAATATTAAAATCAAATAAATATTTTATTTGGATTTTTATTGCAATTTTATTTGGATTTAGAAAAAAATATGCATTTTTCAAAATTGCATTAGAGTCCCAAATAAATGTTTACCTTGTCCGGGAAATTTTTAGAGGACGGGGAAAATTTATTTCGGGAATTTTGGAGTCCATTTAGTATTTCTTTTATTTGTTTTTCTGCGCGGAATTATTTTTTTAAAAAAAAAAAAATCCGCCGGACCGAACTGGGCCGAAGCCCAGCCGGCCCAGCAGGCCGCCGCCGCCTTCCCCCCCCGCGCAGGAGTCCGCCGCCCGCTGCCGCCGGCCGTGTCCGAGGCGGACACGCCTCCGCCCCGTCGCCCCTTCCCCAAGCCAACCACCCCCCCCCCCCCGGCCCTTATATGCCGCCCCCCCCCCCGCCCGCCCCGACCCCCACCACACCAGCCCCGCCGCCGCCGCACGCAGCAGCAGACGCAGCACAGCGACAGCAGAGCAGCCTCGCACGCCGACGAGACGCAGCACCCGCCGACGCTGGACGGACGAATCGACCGCGCTCGCCGTCGCCCGCGCCCCGCCCCGTCGCCTCGCCGCTCGCGCTGCCGCGCCACACCCCGCCGCCGCTGCAGCCTCGCCTCGCCGGAGCCGCCGCTCGCCGGATCCGACGCCCGGATTTTTCCGGTTAACCGTTCGGTTTTTTTGGTAAACCCTAGATCTAGATTCGGTTTTTTTTTAAATTCCGGTTTATTCTTTTTTAGATCGGTTTTCCGTCGGTTTAGTTATTTAGCGGACGTTCGTCCGTACGTTCGTTTTAACGAACGGTTTTCACCGTTTAACCGCAGACAGCGAACGTTCGTTCGTTAGCCTGTTCGTTAGTTTTCTTTTTCTCGGATTTTCCGCGATTATTTTCGATCGCGATTTCTGATCCGATTTTCGTTTTAGTATAACTTTTCGCTCGTTTGTCGGAATCAGGCGATTCAAGCGTCTAGATCTTCGTCTCGAAGCCCTCTTTCTGTTTAACCAACTTAAACAAGTTTTTGCTACTGTAAAAAAATGACTTTAGTCCAGATTAGTAATCGAAGCTTGTTTCTTTCGCAGTTTGAGTTTCGTTGCTCCGTTTGATTCGATTCTTTTTGCAAACCGGAGTTCTTCAGTTGAACTTTCTGGTTAGGTCTTCTCATTTGGGTTTTACCCGTGCATCTTCGCTTGATTGCTTATGTATGCTATTATTTGTTTGCGATAGAATTCCCGGAGTGCGAAGCGTGCTACTACGAGTCCCTAGGTTTTGCGGATCGTCAGCAAGGCAAGTAACACATTGATCATACTTCTTCGTTACCCAGTTTTTATGCATTAGTTTCGACCCTCAAATATTGCATGATTAGGATGTGATTAACTTGTGGGTACTGGGAAGTAGATGATGAGGTAGAACCTATTGCCTTTTACTATAAAACCCTTGGGAGTTACTTCCACGCTATGCTTATGTTGCCATACTATGCTCGTAGACGTGGATTGGGTTTTGAGTGTATCCATGACAGATGTGAGATTTTTAATTAATGGTCAACTTAAGGTGGCAACTTTAATACACATCTGGGTGGATTGCTTGTTTGGGCACCTGGGGATATACCAGTGTTGTCCTAGGAGATCCCGGGGATATACCGTGTGATCCTCCTACGGTCCGCCACCCAGGCTCAAAGGGATCATAAGATTATTCATACTAGAAACTTCCGTGTGCAGCCACAAGCTATTATGGGCTCTAGCATAGTTGAGTATGTTACATGACCTCTTTCAGTGGTAGGCTAGCAGATGTAGGGGAAAGTAGGTGTAACTGTCTACCCAGAGTAAAGAGTAAATGCTTCAGAAAGACTGTGTCTCGGTCATCCGTTTCTCAAACACCATGAAGTGCGAGAAATCCAACGGAGGAGATCGAGTCTTGTGGGGAAAAGTGCACAAACCTCTGCAGAGTGTACAAACTAATCATGATTAGCCGTGTCCCCGGTTATGGACATCTTGAGTATCTGGTTCTTGGATCATCATATTGAATCCCATCACTCTAAATTAATTGTTGGGATTAATAATTACTTTTAATTGGGATTGAGAGGGGGATTTACCTTCCCAATGTTCAACAACCACCATGATAGTTAAATAAAATATATTCCTTTGTTGTAGGGAAAAATTGGCTTTTCGCAAAACAGTATAACACTAGAGCTTTCCCACCAGCCAAATATGCATGTAGTATTAGCAATTATTCTATTCATTGCTCTACTGTGTTATATTGCCAGCATATTCCATGTGTTGACCCGTTTCGGGCTGCAACGTATCATGTTGCAGACTTTTCAGACGAAGAGTAAGGTGTGCTAGGTCGTTGTCGTGCACTCAGCTATGCCGTTGGAGTTGATGGACTCACTTTATCTTCCAAGCCTTCCGCTGTTATCTTATTTAGATGGCCTTAAGCCATATTTATTGTAATCAGTTCTCTTTTGAGACATTCGATGTAATAAGTGTGTGATTGCACTCTGTTATAAATCCTTCGAGTACTGTGTGTGTCAGCATTACCGATCCAGGGATGACACTTGAACACAGAGATTCGATCCATTCGGGTCGGGTCGCCACAGAGATGGTATCAGAGCACACGCTGACTGTAGGACACGACCACTAAGAAAAGCCATAGGTCACTCTTCTCTACTCATTTCTGACTTCTCTCCATCTTCTATTCTCTAGGATGGCAGACTCAAGGAACAAGTTTACACAACCGGATGAAGACACACCTTTTGGACGACACTTGAAGGAAGTCACTAGGTACCTGAACATCGGAATACCAAGCTTCACCGGGACCTACACCGCCACCGTACCAGAAGAGGAGCGTTGGATGATTCGATTTCAAATTCCAGGAAGGACATTCACGCCAGTTACGGAGCCCATAGAGTTTTCCTTTGATGCACCAACCTGGAGTCTAGGAAAGAGCATGGCAGCCCACATCGCCATGGGACGCATCGGCGAGGTGTATCACAAGGATCTTAAGGACACAATCTACCAGTTATGTGGGCGCCGAGATGAGCAATGGGAGATGATCAGCACCCGGAGGGACAGGTCCATTGCAGCTTTCATTCAGGAGTTACACCAGCACATTCGTCGACAGGAGAACCAGATGTGTGCAAGCATGATAGATTTGAAGAAGGTGATGACCAGGAACATGGAGCTAGAAGAGGAACTCAAGTCTACACGCGATGGATACGAGGAGGAAATCGCAATACTAGTGGAAAAGAATGACGACCTGACAAGGAAGCTAGGAGTATTCATGGGAGACCCCGCGCCCGGAGAAGAAGACGACGAACCTGAGGAAATTCGATCTGAAGACTACATCATCATCGACGACACCGACTCCGACCCCGACAGTAGTGATGATGATTATGAAGACAAAGCTGGAGCGGATATCATGGAGTCCTCCACCGATCAAAATTTCTAGATGACCACCATATTATCATTAGTATTTTCCCCATGTAAATAGTAATAGTCCGAGCACTTTTGTAACGGTAGTTAGATCGATTGTATGCTCTTGCTTGAATTGAGTGGTGTGTTATGAATGTGTTTGTCTCATGTGCATATGGGTAGTGCTTTCTCACTAGACCTTACTCTATTCTAATCTCTTCCCTCTAAACCCATCAGATGCCTCCGAGACGCGACACCGGATTTGTTTTCCCACCGGAGCTCACTCAGTTGATTCAACAGCAGAATACCCTGATGCAGCTACTAGTTCAGAACCAAGGCAACAACAACAACAACAACCCACCGCCACCACCACCAGTTGACAACTTAGCCCGTTTTCTGAGGTTGCAGCCGCCGGTGTTTTCCAGTAGCACCGAGCCAATAGTTGCGGATGACTGGCTGCGCAGGATTGGAAGAGAGTTGACCACCGCAAGATGCACAGACGCTGAGAAGGTGCGTTTTGCCGCACATCAATTGGATGGACCCGCAGCCTCATGGTGGGAGAATTACACAGCCACATTCCCTATAGCCAATGTCACTTGGGATCAGTTTCAGCAAGCTTTCCGCACTGCACATGTCTCAGCAGGAGCTATGAGCATGAAGAAGCGTGAGTTTCGCAACTTACGCCAGGGAAACCATACCGTGGGGCAGTACGTGGATGAGTTCAGTAAATTAGCTCGCTATGCCCCGGATGATGTGGCCACTGATGCCGCGAAGCAGGAGAAGTTTATGGAAGGGTTGAATGATGAGCTGAGTATGCAGTTGATGGTGGCAACATTCAACAACTACCAGGAGTTGGTAGACAAAGCTCTTATGATTGAAGGGAAGCAGCAGCAGATTGATAGCCGCAAGAGGAAGTATGGACAAGGGAAGTTCAACTCAGGAGCTCAGCAGAAGCCCCGTTTTACCCCGAACTCGGGAGGTTATGCACATAACCATGGAGGCCATTCTCACAATGGAGGAAGTTCACACAACCATAATGGCCACAAGAATGGAAATGGACATGGAGCAGGCAGCAATCAGAACCGCTCTAACCCAGCCACACCCGCCAAGAAGGATCAAAGCCACATTACCTGTTTCAAGTGCGGGAAGACTGGACATTATGCCAACGAATGTCCAGAATTGAAGAACGGCAATGGTAATGGAAGCGCTGGGAAGAAGCCCAATCCATTCAACCGAGGACAAGTGAACCACGTGAACATGGAGGACGTTGAGGAGTAGCCTGATGCAGTTATCGGTAAGTTTTTGGTTAAGTCTTTTATTGCAATTGTTCTTTTCGATACTGGTGCATCGCATTCATACATATCAAGGGGATTCGTGGATAAGTATAAGTTGCCCACTAAGGTACTTAGGACACCCATGTTAGTAAGATCACCCGGTGCGGAGTATATGGCAAGACAAGGATGTTTTCAGATGCCATTGATCATTGGAAGTCATGTTTTCCCCTCAGACCTGATAGTTTTGAAGTCACAAGGATTGGATGTGATACTAGGCATGGATTGGCTATCGATGTATGGAGGAAGCATCGATTGTGCGAGTAAGTCGATTTCGCTTACCACCCCGGAGGGAAAAAGGATCAAGTATGTATCTAGGCATGTGCCTAGAAGGAGCCAAGTAAATTCTCTCACGGGAGTTGTTCAGGAGGAGGTGCCTATTGTGAAAGATTACTCGGATGTATTTCCAGAGGAGTTACCAGGCATGCCGCCGGATCGAGACATTGAATTCTTGATAGAGTTGTTGCCAGGCACCGGACCAATATCAAAGAGACCATACCGGATGCCCGCAAATGATCTGGAGGAGATTAAGAAGCAGATCAAGGAATTATTGGAGAAAGGTTACATTCGACGAAGTTCATCACCGTGGGGAGCCCCAGTGCTCTTAGTTGAGAAGAAGGATGGATCCTTGAGAATGGTTGTTGATTATCGCGCATTGAATGAAGTGACGATTAAGAACAAGTACCCACTGCCAATGATTAATGATTTGTTTGATCAGTTGCAAGGAGCTAAAGTGTTCTCCAAGATCGATCTGAGATCAGGGTATCACCAACTGAAGATCCGAGAACAGGATATACCTAAGACAGCCTTCACCACCCGGTATGGGCTATATGAGTACACAGTTATGTCATTTGGATTGACTAATGCCCCTGCCTATTTCATGAGTATGATGAACAAGGTGTTCATGGAGTTCTTGGATAAGTTTGTCGTGGTGTTCATTGATGATATCTTGGTATACTCAAAGAATGAAGAGGAGCACAAGGAGCATCTGCGTTTAGTTCTCGAGAAGCTCAGGGAACATCAGTTGTATGCCAAGTTCAGCAAATGTGAGTTTTGGTTGAAGGAAGTTGGATTTCTTGGACATGTTATATCGGGCGAAGGTATAGCAGTAGACCCCACTAAGGTTCAGTCTGTCACTGAGTGGTTGGCACCCACCTCAGTAGGGGAGATCCGCAGTTTTCTTGGACTTGCAGGATATTATCGGAGATTTATCGAGAATTTTTCCAAGATTGCGAAGCCTATGACGGAGTTACTGAAGAAGGACACTAAGTTCAAATGGACATATGAATGTGAGGCAAGTTTTCAGGAACTGAAGAAACGTTTGGTTACAGCCCCAGTTCTGATTCTGCCAGATATACGCAAGGATTTCCAAGTGTATTGCGACGCTTCTCGCTTAGGACTGGGAGGAGTACTTATGCAGGAAGGAAGAGTTGTTTCATATGCCTCACGTCAGCTTCGGCCACATGAGTTGAATTATGCCACGCATGACTTGGAGTTAGCAGCTGTAGTTCATGCACTTAAGACTTGGAGACATTTTCTTATTGGGAACCGTTGTGATGTGTACACGGATCACAAGAGCTTGAAGTATATTTTCACTCAGAAGGAGCTGAACCTCAGGCAGAGGAGATGGTTGGAACTTATAAAGGATTATGATATGAAGTTGCATTATCATCCAGGAAAAGCCAATGTCGTAGCAGACGCTTTGAGCCGGAAGAGTTATGTCAATACCCTCAAAAGCGGAGGTTTACCAAAGGGGTTATCCGAAGATCTCAGGGAGTTTCGTTTGGGGATAGTCCCTAGAGGTTTTGTCGCAGTTATGGAAGTTCAGTCAACATTATTGGGAAGGATTCGAGAAGCTCAGAAAGAGGACAAAGAAATTGCCGAGATAAAGGATAGAATGCGCAAAGGAAAAGCCAAAGGTTTTCGTGAAGATGAGCGCGACACCTTATGGTTTGAGGACCGTGTGTATGTACCCAATAATGCCGAGATCAGGAAGTTGATACTATAGGAGGCTCATGACTCGCCATACTCGATACACCCCGGAAACACCAAGATGTATTTGGACTTAAAAGAGCGTTTCTGGTGGACGGGTATGAAGAGGGATATTGCTGAGTATGTAGCCGTATGTGATGTATGTCGGAGAGTGAAGGCAGAGCATCAGAAGCCCGCAGGATTGCTACAGCCTATGCCAATACCCGAATGGAAGTGGGATAAACTTGGCATGGATTTCATCACCGGATTACCCAGGACCCGATCAGGATATGATTCTATCTGGGTAGTAGTGGATCGTTTGACCAAAGTAGCTCACTTTATTCCAGTGAAAACCACATATACGAGTGCGAAGTTGGCCAAGATATATATGACCAGGATCGTATGTCTGCACGGAGTTCCGAGGACCATCGTATCAGATAGAGGAACCCAGTTTACTTCCAAGTTTTGGCGCCAACTACACCAGACATTGGGAACCAGGCTAGAGTTTAGTACAGCTTTTCATCCGCAGACAGATGGACAGACCGAGAGAGTCAATCAGACTCTGGAGGACATGTTAAGAGCTTGTGCGCTAGATTATGGATCTAGTTGGGATGACAATTTGGCCTACGCGGAGTTCTCATACAACAACAGCTACCAAGCCAGTTTGAAGATGGCACCTTTCGAGGCTTTGTATGGAAGGAGGTGCAGAACACCGTTGATGTGGGATGAAGTTGGAGACCGTCAGTTGTTTGGACCGGATTTGATTAAGGAATCCGAAGAGAAGGTTAAGCTGATTCGAGATAGACTGAAAGTAGCCCAGTCCAGACAGAAGAGTTATGCCGATCCAAAACGCAAGGAGGTAACCTATGAAGTCGGAGACAGAGCATATCTACGAGTATCACCCTTACGAGGAGTGAAACGTTTTGGAGTTAAAGGAAAGTTAGCCCCGAGGTTTGTAGGACCATACCGAGTATCGGAACGTATGGGTGAAGTTGCCTACAAGTTGGAATTGCCCGAAGGACTGTCAGGAGTTCATGATGTGTTCCACGTTTCCCAGTTGAAGAAGTGCCATGCGGAGATGGCTGATATTTCTCTAAGAGATACAGTGCCCCTAGAAGCAATTCAATTGGATAGTGATCTAACCTACGAGGAGAAACCCGTCAAGATTCTCGAGTTTGCCAGCCGAGTTACACGCAACAAAGTTATCAAGTTTTGCAAAGTTCAGTGGAGCCACCATACCGAAGATGAAGCCACCTGGGAACGAGAGGAAGACCTCCGGAAGGACCACCCACACCTGTTTTCTAGCCAACCCGAATCTCGAGGGCGAGATTCATCTTAAGGGGGGTAGGTTTGTAACATCCCAAATTTTTAATTTGGAATGTTATACATAGATCACCCATGCATATCATATTTTATTGCATTTCGTTTTGCGATCCTCGAAAATTCTAAGCAACTCAAGGACCCACGGAGAGAGTTGGGGATTTCACCGTTTTCATATTTGAATTTTCTCAAATATTGAAACAGGGATCAATTTGGTTTAACTATTTTTCTCTCCGAAAATATTTCATATTAAAAATATATGAGAGGAGATAATATGACTTCTCCAAAATAAATGGAATATTGGAGGAAAAATATTAAAATCAAATAAATGTTTTATTTGGATTTTTATTGCAATTTTATTTGAATTTAGAAAAATATGCATTTTTCAAAATTGCATTAGAGTCCCAAATAAATGTTTACCTTGTCCGGGAGATTTTTAGAGGACGGGGAAAATTTATTTCGGGAATTTTGGAGTCCGTTTAGTATTTCTTTTATTTGTTTTTCTGCGCGGAATTATTTAAAAAAAAAAACTCCGCCGGACCGAACTGGGCCGAAGCCCAGCCGGCCCGGCAACGCCGCCGCCTCCGCTCGCGCGCGCCCCGTGCCCGAGCCGGACTCCGCCGGAGTCCGGGACGCCGCCGCCTCGTCGCCCCCTGCCCCAAGCCACCCTGCCCCAGCCCTCTTTCTGTTTAATCAACTAAAACAAGTTTTTGCTACTGTAAAATTTGACTTTAGTCCAGATTAGCAATCAAAGCTTGTTTCTTTTGCAGTTTGAGTTTCGTTGCTCCGTTTGATTTGATTCTTTTTGCAAACCGGAGTTCTTCAGTTGAACTTTCTGGTTAGGTCTTCTCATTTGGGTTTTACCCGTGCATCTTCGCTTGATTGCTTATGTATGCTATTGTTTGTTTGCGATAGAATTCCCGGAGTGCGAAGCGTGCTACTACGAGTCCCTAGGATTTGCAGATCGTCAGCAAGGCAAGTAACACATTGATCATACTTCTTCGTTACCCAGTTTTTATGCATTAGTTTCGACCCTCAAATATTGCATGATTAGGATGTGATTAACTTGTGGGTACTGGGAAGTAGATGATGAGGTAGAACCTATTGCCCTTTTTATAACAAACCCTTGGGAGTTACTTCCACGCTATGCTTATGTTGCCATGCTATGCTCGTAGACGTGGATTGGGTTTGAGTGTATCCATGACAGATGTGAGATTTTTAATTAATGGTCAACTTAAGGTGGCAACTTTAATACACATCTGGGTGGATTGCTTGTTTGGGCACCTGGGGATATACCAGTGTTGTCCTAGGAGATCCCGGGGATATACCGTGTGATCCTCCTACGGTCCGCCACCCAGGCTCAAAGGGATCATAAGATTATTCATGCTAGAAACTTCCGTGTGCAGCCACAAGCTATTATGGGCTCTAGCATAGTTGAGTATGTTACATGACCTCTTTCAGTGGTAGGCTAGCAGATGTAGGGGAAAGTAGGTGTAACTGACTACCCAGAGTAAAGAGTAAATGTTTCTGAAAGACTGTGTCTCGGTCATCCGTTTCTCAAACACCATGTAGTGCGAGAAATCCAACGGAGGAGATCGAGTCTTGTGGGGAAAAGTGCACAAACCTCTGCAGAGTGTACAAACTAATCATGATTAGCCGTGTCCCCGGTTATGGACATCTTGAGTATCTGGTTCTTGGATCATCATATTGAATCCCATCACTCTAAATTAATTGTTGGGATTAATAATTACTTTTAATTGGGATTGAGAGGGGGATTTACCTTCTCAATGTTCAACAACCACCATGATAGTTAAATAAAATATATTCCTTTGTTGTAGGGAAAAATTGGCTTTTCGCAAAACAGTATAACACTAGAGCTTTCCCACCAGCCAAATATGCATGTAGTATTAGCAATTATTCTGTTCATTGCTCTACTGTGTTATATTGCCAGCATATTCCATGTGCTGACCCGTTTCGGGCTGCAACGTATCATGTTGCAGACTTTTCAGACGAAGAGTAAGGTGTGCTAGGTCGTTGTCGTGCACTCAGCTATGCCGTTGGAGTTGATGGACTCACTTTATCTTCCAAGCCTTCCGTTGTTATCTTATTTAGATGGCCTTAAGCCATATTTATTGTAATCAGTTCTCTTTTGAGACATTCGATGTAATAAGTGTGTGATTGCACTCTGTTATAAATCCTTCGAGTACTGTGTGTGTCAGCATTACCGATCCAGGGATGACACTTGAACACAGAGATTCGATCCATTCGGGTCGGGTCGCCACACTTTAATGTGCATGAGGTCTGGGGTTCAATTCCCAAACACAAGTTTTTTTTTGGACATTTTACTTGGCACCAAGGGTGTGCTTGGGCAGCACAGCCAATGGGCCGGCCCATTCGGGGGGGGGGGGGGGGGGGGGGGGGGTGTTCCTTGCCTAAAAAAACATATGCTGGGTGGTGTGGGCGACGTATTTTTAGGAAAGACCATCCTCATAAGGTATGCAGAGATCTCCTCCCTTGATGTGTTGGTTGTGCCGAAGCAGAAGTGATCCATATTTTTTGTGTCTCACTACCTGACGATCCCGTCGAGCTCCACCACTGTCTCTAACCCTTGTCAAGATCTCCAGGGTAGCTGCATTTATACTCTCGGCTTGCTGGCACTTTGAAATGTAAGGAGGAAACCTCCACCTCACTTTCTTTTAAAAACGATTTTTTTGTGAAAAAAAAGTTTAATGTAGATCCGTTTGACTATAAATTTTTAGGACAACGTGTCATAAGCATGGCAATGAGTCGAGCACGTAGCTGCCTGACAGTCCAGCTATATATTTGTCGAGCCATAAAATGGGAATGCATTGCAACCTGTACCATACAACATAGTACGAGTCACTCGGCTACAACATAAATCAATGTAAGATAGTGCAGACCCAACAACCTTCTGCCAGGCATACCAGTTTGTGTGTGCACACGCGTGCGTGTACATATACTACAGCTCCATCTTGGCCTATATATGTGTTGTGAGACTCTCTTCCTGAAGACCACTCTTTTCTGTCATATAGGCCACCGATGAGTGAAAAAAAAAACCCCAATGATGGCCCGAAGAAACCAAAAGAAGAAAGGATGATTTACTATGAAAACACATTAGGGAATAGGAAGTGCCAGGAATCTAAATGCACATATCAGGCCTGCACCACGTGTTTCCACGCCACAAAAGTCGGCCACCATTAGCATCACACTCCTATGTCGTCATCGCTGAAATCACCGCCGTCTTCTGCTTTGACCGACATCCCCATCGATCCGTCAAACAGTCCAGTCCGACCCAGCCGGAATTATCCGACTGCAACCATGCTCCACCCCGCGTCATGTCCGCCCCGCACATCTATGCATTGCCTTGGACGCCCTGTATATGCATGATCCCGCCACGACGCACTCCAGGCTACACAAGCCCAATGCATCACCACTGTCCTTTCCTAGCCGCTACCTGCAGTAAGTTCTCAGCTCGCTCCTTGGTACAGTCCTCGAGCTACCAACACGCTGACCGAATAAAGAAGAACACATGCATGCAAACTGTCAACAAGACCAAGTTGCACAATCTCCCTTCCTTTATTTAGTTTACGTGCTGCCCCTTTTGCCCCTCCAAGAACTTGCCAAAGCATTGCCTGAACACCGTAACCTGCAGCAACTCACATCGGACAATTTGTTCCAAATAAATCTCATGTCCAATTAGCACATCACAACGCAGCAAAGGCACATCTCCTGTGCATCCTAGCGACTCGCGCACACGCCTATACGCCCAGTTTTTCAAATTCCTGGGCCAGCTGCCTTAACCCAACGCAGATGGGCTGCTAGCTGCGCCACGAGACGCGCGCGAGTCCGAGTCCTTGTCTGGCGATTCTGCGCGCGCCACCGCCGCTGGAGTCCGACTGCTGCACGCTGATCTGCCTACGATCGATCACCACGCCTCCTGACGAGACGATCCGGATCGCCACCGCCTTGCGTGATTGCTACCACCGCCGTTCACGATTGCTTTGATTATTCCCTGTCGCGGTTGCCTTGCACGCCGAAGTCTTCCTTCTGGATCAGCCCGCATTGAAACGACGAGCCTTCCTCCGATGCTGCTTCCGTGAACTATCTCATCGGCTTCCGCACACCCACCTTGACATCAATCCAACCTCTAAATCAACTCCTCTGCGGCCTCATCGAAACCTTACTCATGATACCACTTGTCTGAATTAATCTGAGGTGCACAGTTGATCTACCGAGAACCAAGCAATCACACGAGACGACACTGAGATTTGTTAACGAGGTTCACCATCATGGCTACATCCCCGGGGCATGACTACTGGTGCTTCTCCCCATGACACTGCTACAATACCGCACCACGGCCGCCCGGGCGCCAGCACACGTCGCCGGTTCCCCCGCGTGCCTATGCTATTATGTTGGCGTGAGTTACATCGTGTGTGTACCCCTCTTATATAAGAGGCCTAGGATACAAGTGTCCTACTTGGACACGACTCCATATCCTATCTACACACCGTCCAAATCCAAGTCCAACTGTAACCTACCTTATACAATAATATTCGACACAACTCTAACAGTTGTCGATGATCCCTGTAAGAGCATGGTTAATAGTATAGCCAACATCCGGCTACATGAAGTTGCCACGTCAACTATAGCTAACCTAATAGCTCACTAGTACAATACTGTTAGCTCATACCAGTATACTATATCATTAATATGTGGCCCATGTTTTATAGTGCTGAAACTTGGAACCCGTGTTATAGCCGGTTGTAATTCAATAGCCAGCTTCTCTTCTCTCTTCTCCAACTAAACGTAAATACGTATTATATTTAAATCTTTATAGTTTGCTTACGTCATCTTGTACTTTCTCTAAGAAAGAAAAATGAAAAACTATAGCTGAGTATTGGAGAAAAAAAAAACTGCAGCTGAAAACAGACACTAGTAGAAAACAGGGCTTTGGTCCAGGCAGGGCCAGCCCATTAATCCCGGTTCACTCATGAACCGGGACCAAAGGGGGCATCGGTCTCGGTTCGTGAGACCAGGGGGGTGGCCGGGCCTCTTGGGGCATTGGTCCCGGTTCGTCTGGCCCCTTTGGTCCCGGTTCCAGCCACGAACCGGGACCAATGGGCCTCGCTCCTGGCTCACAACCATTGGTCCCGGTTCGTGGCTGGAACCGGGACCAAAGGCGACCAATGAGATGCCTATATATACCCCCTCGCCCGCGAGCAGAGCAGTGGAGTGCTCTGTTTTTTGGGTCGGCCGTGGGAGAGATTTGTGGTGCTCTAGCTCACCTCGTATGCACATGAGGTGTTTGATGAAATGCCCGAGCCACACTTAAGTTTTCTCCTCTCGAAGCTCCTTGTCCAAGCTCCATTTTCCTCGAGATTTGTCTAGGTTTGGCGGTCCGTCCTGTTCCGTCCCCGTCCTCACCGCCGTCGATCGCCCGCGCCGATCTCGTCGCCGGCACCACAGTGGTGAGCCTCTTGGTCTTATCTTCTTTGTAAAAGAAAAAAGTTCTTACTTGTATGATTAAGATAGATACTAGTGTAATTTTCTTACTTTTATTATTGTTTGTTATTATATATATTTGAGAGAGGAAGAATGCCGACTGTTGTCGTGGGGGTCGCTTCTATTTGTTGAGTTTCCTGGTAGTTGCCTTCAATCAATTTTTGATCAACTATGAACATAGGAAATGTCTAACGACGAAAATGATTTCGGTATGTGCTAATACTGCGAAGACGAGCGCGGCCTGTGCGACAGAAATTTCTTATTTGGTGGTAGGCGCTTCAGCATCAAGCTGGATGAGACCTTCAAAGTGGATACAATAAGTCACAACGACAAGTCTTTTTTCGTAATTAAGCATGACTTCTGCTTCTTTTGCTTCAACTTATAATTTTAATTTTTTACTATTCTACTAGCGTATCCCCTGCCATGCAAGAATTTATGTCTTGGATAAGATTGGTTTCAGTCCTATGGAAACTATGGAGGTAAAGATAGTTCACTTGAGGACCGAGCATGGTTATACTTTTGCCGCAAAATTATACAATGCAGACACCTACACCTATTTTGAATGCAAAAATTGGAGATCACTATGCAAGGCTTATGCATTTGAGCCTGATATGCTTATCACCTTTGATATTCGTCCGAAAGATGATATTGAAGGTAATATCGACATCTGGGTCGATGTGCAGACGCCTCCAGTTCTACCATTATGTGAGTTTCTCAACCATATTTATGTCTTGGATATTGTTTATTCAAAAATAGTTGACAACTAATTTCTATTGACAGCTTATTTCCATTCAAGCAAACATGTCCAGCGCTTGGTAGACATGACCTACTACTGTCCCGGGGCTGAACTAAACTGCGAGGAGATAAGTCATTATGTTTCATGGCTTGAGGATCTTGATACTGTCAAGACAAATTATTTCACTAGACTTGAAAATCTTAGTACTCAAAACGTGCGACCACTAGCGTGCGTATTAAACTACGGTCATATCTATTTAGGAAAGATGGTAAGATTTTTACTATTTGTCCTCAGTGCATCTTTTGCATACATTATTTTTTAAGCTAAACTTCATTGCTAAGTATGTTACTACGATGTTCTTCAACAGGGACTCCCAATGATAGTTGTGCCTCATTGGGTCGAGCCTAAAGGTCGCATGGCAATGGTTAGCTTACGGCCAAGACATCCTACATTGCACATGAGTGCATTCAGGATTTCTAAAAGCGAGCAAGTCTTAATAGTCAAAGACTGGAGCAAAATTGTGAAGGATCGCAGAGAAGTACTAGGGGGCAGCAATCAGAAGCGCAGCCCACAATTAGGAGACAGGTTCATCTGCATGCTCCAATATGATGAAGCAGGAGTGCTACACATGTTCTATGCTATTTTACCTGAGAGAGAGCAGCAGGAGTGATTAGCTAGCTAGAATGAGTTTGAAGATAATGATGTGCTACACTATGACTATGATGATTAAATAGCTAGTGTTGGTGGTAATGACTATGATGATTATTATTAGCTAGTGTTGGTGGTGATTAGATAGCTACACTATGACTATGATGATTAAATAGTGTTGGTGGTAATGACTATGATGATTATTGGCTTTGAATGGTGCATTTTGAACACACAAAAAGTCTGGAGTTCAAATAAGTTAAAAAAAATGAAATCCCTTTGTAACAGACGAGTTTCCGTATGAAACCTTAATACTTCGAAAGAGATTGCCCATTTTGTACACGAAGTGCATCCATTTTTTGCTGTAACCCTCTCAACTTTTTAGCACAAACTATGTGGGTGAAATGATGATACCATGCCAACTTTCAACCTTTTCAGAGTTCATTTGTAGTGCTTTTCAATTTCAGGGTCATTTAGCGCAAAAAGAATGAACTAATAGCAAAAAGAATGAACTTAAAATAATCAATTAAAATATTCTGTTACGATCAACTAAAACAAAACTATAATATTCTTCAATAGCAAAAAGAATCAACTAAAAAGCTTTTATAAAACTCTAATAGCAAAAGGAATCAACTAAAAAGCTTTTATAAACCTCTAGTATTTTTGAAACTAAAATTATATAAAATTTATGCAACTAAAAATTATCAAAGTATTTTCTGTTCAAAACATTAATGGCAAAATGAATTTTCATAAAGAATTTTTTTGTTAGAAACTTTAATAGCAAAAAGAATTATCATAAAGAATTTTTTGTTAGAAACTAAAATAACAAAATCTGTTTTTGAATATAATGTTAAAACACAGTAATATTAAATAGCAGGAAAAAGAATCACTCAAAAATCTATTTTTATAGTAAAGTTATTCACAAACTAGTGATTCACACAAATTTCAAAGAATTCAAATTTAAACTATTCAAATTTGAAAACTAATGGCACTAACAGAAAGTTTATAATTTTTGTGACCTAACAGCAAAAAGAATTAAACAAAAACTATGGTCAAACTATTGTCAAATCTGGTCAAACTGTGGTCAAACTATGGTCAAATCTGGTCAAATTGTGGTCAAACTATGGTCAAACTACTTATTCAAGAAATATTAGTGTTAATAAATAATTATTGTTTTTTAGAATAATAATTTCAAACTCAAACGGTGCTTAATGCTCAAGTTCAACTCCTAAGGGTTAATAGGATTGACCACTTAGTTTTGTCAGGAAAACAACAAGTGCAGACTTGGAAACTTGGGGGAATAGAACTCGAAAGTTAAGCGTACTCAGGCTGGTGTAGTGAGAGGATGGGTGACCGGCCGGGAAGTTAGACGATTTGGAATGAGTGGTTCATAATTGAGCAGTGATGAGGGGTGATTAGAGTGGGTGATTAGAGATTGAATTGTCAAATAATTCAGAAATTTGAAAATAAGAAAATATTCAAAAAAAATCAAAATTTTATTTATCAAAAAATTCAGAAAAACAAAATTTCAAAAAAATTTACCAACCGGGACTAAAGGTGGAGCTCCAGAGAGCGGCCACGTGGAGGGCCTTTAGTCCCGGTTCATAACACAACCGGGACTAAAGGGGGGGGGGCCTTTAGTCCCGACCCTTTAGTCCCGGTTTGCGAACCGGGACAAATGGGCCTTATGAACCGGGACAAATAAGCCTTTTTCTACTAGTGAGAGTTGTGGTGGACTGGTTGGCAACACCATGAGGAAACTCCATTTGCCTTTATGCACCAGCTCGTGCCTTTATGTACCAGTTCGTTGCACACACGCAGCCACCATCTTCGTGCAACGTGATATTTGACGTTTTTTTCCTGCATGCGTCGGCTGATCGTCCAGATCAAGACGGCAAGTCACTCACCCCTACAGGCTCAGAATGCTTGCCTGTACTCATCAGCAGACAATGAGCTATTCTATCACTAGTAGAAAAACGACTTTACGTGAGCCACATTAGTCCCGGATTGAAAATAGACCGGTACTAATGTGACCATTAGTGCCGGTTCCAACGGCTAGGGGGGCGGAAATCGTTAGTCCCGGTTCGTGTTGAACCTCTAGTACTGGTTCGTAACACAAACCGGGACTAAAGGGGTGGTGGCAGGCACGAGCCCCTTTTAGTCCCGGTTCGTGACACAAACCGGGACTAGAGGCTCACTTTTAGTCCCGGTTTGTGTCATGAACCGGGACTAAAGATGCTCCTATATAAACCCTTCATCCAGCCCGCGAGCTCTTTGTTCTTCCCCTTTCCTCTCCTCTCTGTTCTTCCCCTCTTATTCTTCCCCTTTTATCTCTCATTGCTAGATTAGCTCTTGCAATGCTCTATAAGTATAGTGATTTGTGGGTTTTAGTTTGGGAGTATTTATATGTGGTAGTTTATTTGAGTTATATGCAATTTGAGCTCAAATTAACTTCTTAGTTTGCATATGTAGGTGTGGTTTACTTAGTGCCTTCCCGTCCCCGTCCTAACCACCGTCGATCGCCCGCACCATCCCGTCGCCGGCACCACCTTGGTGAGCCTCTTGTTCTTATCCTTTTTATTAAAAAAAAATCATGTTTGTGTGATTTAGATAGTTACTTGTATAATTTTCTTACCTGTACGTTGTTTGTTATACATAGTGGCATGGTTTTGATATCCGTCCCCGTCGGTTCTCGTCCGGTTTATGATTCGGATGTGGTATATTCTCTTTCATAACTATTTGTTGCATTTCATGTTTATGACAAATTATGCCCATCAAGTTGACATAGATATTTTTATCTAGGAGGTATGTGAACCGAAAATTGCAACCGACCCTCTTGTCGAGAAGTTAAATTTAGTTGAAAAAGAAAACGAGTATTTGAAAGAAAAATTGAAAAGATTTGAAGAAGAGAAGATGAAACTGGAGTTGTATGTTGCCGATGTCGTCGATGATCACAAGATCAAGATGGATGCAATGCACTTGAAGATTAGAAAGATTAGAAAATATGCCATTGATAGTGAGGCTTGGTATCATTATGTTGTTGGATCAATTGTTACTTTAGTTGCGATCTTGATTGCATTTGTTGTTGCATTTAAATGCTTTAGCTAGAGACTATGTATGTTGTTTTATGAGAATAAGTGTGTCTGAACTTGTATTAATTTGGTCTTTTCGGTGTTGTGTAATGAAGATGAGCCGACAATGAATGTACGATGACCGATGCTCTCTCCAGTTCATTAATGGTGTGCATACTTTTCTGCTTGCGGCTGAGGCAAACAAGCGGGCGGATGGTTTCATGTGTTGTCCATATGCTGACGGTAAGAATGATCGAAATTACTCTAACTCAAGAACCATTCACGTCCACCTGTTTGAGTCCGGTTTCATGTCCGGCTATAACTGTTGGACCAAGCACGGAGAAAGAGGGGTCCTAATGGAAGAGAATGAAGAAGAAGAGGATGACGACAGCTATCTTGACCATGGGTTCCCTGAATACGATGGTACAACAATGGGGGAAGAAGCTGAGCCGGCAATGCGGGAAGAAGCTGAAGAAGAGGCATCAGATGAGCCCGTTGATGATCTTGGTCGGGTGATACGTCCATTTTGCATCATGCTTTTATATTGATATTTATTGCATTATGGGCTGTTATTACAAATTATATCACAATATTTATGCATTTTCTCTCTTATTTTATAAGGTTTACATGAAGAGGGAGAATGCCGGCAGCTGGAATTCTGAACTGGAAAAGGAGCAAATATTAGAGACCTATTATGCACAACTCCAAAAGTCCTGAAACTTCACGGAGAGTCATTTTGGAATATATAAAAAATATTGGGCGAAGAAAGCACCAGAGGGGGGCCACCTGCCATCCACAAGGTTGGAGGGCGCGACCTACCCCCTGGGCGCGCCCCCCTGTCTTATTGGCCACCTGGCAGGCCCCCGATGCCCATCTTCTGCTATATGGTGTGTTTTGACCTGGAAAAAATCAGAAGGAAGCTTTCGGGACGAAGCGCCGCCGTCTCGAGGCGGAACTTGGGCAGAACCAATCTAGGGCTCCGGCGGAGCTGTTCTGCCGGGGAAACATCCATCCGGGAGGGGGAAATCGAAGCCATCATCATCACCAACGATCCTCTCATCGAGAGGGGGTCAATCTCCATCAACATCTTCACCAGCACCATCTCCTCTCAAACCCTAGTTCATCTCTTGTATCCGATCTTTGTCTCAAAACCTCAGATTAGGTACCTGTGGGTTGCTAGTAGTGTTGATTACTCCTTGTAGTTGATGCTAGTTGGTTTATTCGGTGGAAGATCATATGTTCAGATCCTTAATGATAATTAATACTCCTCTGATTATGAACATGAATATGCTTTGTGAGTAGTTACGTTTGTTCCTGAGGACATGGGGGAAGTCTTGTTATAAGTAATCATGTGAATTTGGTATTCGTTCGATATTTTGATGAGATGTATGTTGTCTTTCCTCTAGTGGTGTTATGTGAACATCGACTACATGACACTTCACCATGATTTGGTCCTAGGGGAAGGCATTGGGAAGTAATAAGTAGATGATGGGTTGCTAGAGTGACAGAAGCTTAAACCCTAGTTTATGCGTTGCTTCGTAAGGGGCTGATTTGGATCCATATGTTTCATGCTATGGTTAGATTTATCTTAATTCTTCTTTCATAGTTGCGGATGCTTGCGAGAGGGGTTAATCATAAGTGTGAGGCTTTTCCAAGGAAGGGCAGCACCCAAGCATTGGTCCACCCACATTTCAAATTATCAAAGTAACGAACGCGAATCATATGAGCATGATGAAAACTAACTTGACAGTAATTCCCACGTGTCCTCGGGAGCGCTTTGCTTTATATAAGAGTTTGTCCAGGCTTGTCCTTTGCTACAAAAAGGATTGGACCACCTTGCTGCACCTTGTTTACTTTTGTTACTTGTTACCCGTTACAAATTATCTCATCATACAACTATCTGTCACCGATAATTTCAGTGCTAGCAGAGAATACCTTGCTGAAAACCGCTTGTCATTTCCTTCTGCTCCTCATTGGGTTCGACACTCTTACTTATCGAAAGGACTACGATAGATCCCCTATACTTGTGGGTCATCAAGACTCTTTTCTGGCGCCGTTGCCGGGGAGTGAAGTGCCTTTGGTAAGTGGAATTTGGTAAGGAAAAATTTATATAGTGTGCTAAAATTTACTGTCACTTGTTACTATGGAAAATAATCCTTTGAGGGGCTTGTTCGGGGTATCTTCACCCCGACCGGAAGAGCAAAGAGTTGCTCCTCAACCTACTGCACCTATTGAAAATATTTATTATGAAATTCCTTCGGGTATGATAGAGAAACTGCTAGCTAATCCTTATGCAGGAGATGAAACATTACATCCCGATATGCACCTAATCTATGTGGATGAAGTTTGTGGATTATTTAAGCTTGCAGGTTTGCCCGAGGATGTTGTCAAGAAGAAGGTCTTCCCTTTATCTTTGAAGGGAAAGGCATTGACATGGTTTAGGCTATGTGATGATATTGGATCATGGAACTACAGCCGACTAAAATTGGAATTTCACCAGATGTTTTATCCTATGCATCTGGTTCATCGTGATCGGAATTATATATATAATTTTTGGCCTCATGAAGGAGAAAGTATTGCTCAAGCTTGGGGGAGGTTTAAGTCAATGTTATATTCATGCCCCAATCATGAGCTCTCAAGAGAAATTATTATTCAGAATTTTTATGCTTGGCTTTCTCATAATGATCGATCCATGCTCGATACTTCTTGTACTTGTTCTTTTATGAAGAAAGATATTGAATTCAAATGGGATTTATTGGAAAGAATTAAACGCAACTCTGAAGATTGGGAACTCGACGAAGGTAAGGAGTCAGGTATAAACCTTAAGTTTTATTGTGTTGAATCTTTTATGGATACCGATGCTTTTCATGATTTTAGCACTAAATATGGACTTGACTCTGAGATAGTAGCTTCTTTCTGTGAATCATTTGCTACTCATGTTGATCTCCCTAAGGAGAAGTGGTTTAAATATCATCCTCCCATTGAAGTGAAAGTAGTAGAACCTGTTAAAGTTGAAGAAGAAACTATTACTTATAATGTTGATCCTATTGTTCCTACTGCTTATATTGAGAAACCATCTTTTCCTATTAGAATAAAGGATCATGCTAAAGCTTCAACTATGGTTCGTAAGAGTTATACTAGAACACCTACACCCCCTGAACAAATTAAAGTTGAACCTAGTATTGCTATGGTTAAAGATCTCTTGGTTGATAATATTGAAGGGCATGTTATTTATTTCTGTGATGAAGCTGCTAGAATTGCCAAACCCGATATTAAAGATAAACATAGACCCGTTGTTGGCATGCCTGTTATTTCCGTTAAAATAGGAGATCATTGTTATCATGGCTTATGTGATGTGGGTGCTAGTGTGAGTGTAATTCCTTATACCTTATATAAATAAATTATGAATGATATTGCACCTGCTGAGATAGAAGACATTGATGTCACTATTAAGCTTGCCAATAGAGATACTATATCGCTAATTGGGATTATTAGAGATGTTGAAGTCTTGTGTGGGAAAATAAAATACCCTACTGATTTTCTTGTTCTTGCTTCCCCACAAGATAATTTTTGTCCCATTATATTTGGTAGACCTTTCTTGAATACCATTAATGCTAAGATAGACTGCGAGAAAGATATTGTTACTGTTGGTTTAGGGGATATGTCTCATGATTTTAATTTCTCTAAATTCCGTAGACAACCCCATGATAAAGAATTGCCTAGTAAGGATGAAATTATTGGTCTTACTTCTATTGCCATGCCTCCTACTGATCCTTTAGAACAATATTTGCTAGACCATGAAAATGATATGTTTATGAATGAAAGAAGGGAAATAGATGAAATATTCTTTAAGCAAGGGTATGTTTTGAAACACAACTTGCCTGTTGAAATCCTTGGGGATCCTCCTCCACCCAAGGGTGATCCCGTGTTTGAGCTTAAACAATTACTTGATACTTTGAAATATGCTTATCTTGATGAAAAGAAGATATATCGTGTTATTATTAGTGCTAACCTTTCAGAGCACGAAGAAAAGAAATTATTGAAAACTCTGAAGAAGCACCGTGCCGCTATTGGATATACTCTTGATGATCTTAAGGGCATTAGTCCCACTTTATGTCAGCACAAAATTAATTTGGAGCATGATGCTAAACTAGTTGTTGATCATCAGCGACGGTTAAATCCTAAGATGAAAGAAGTGGTAAGAAATGAAATACTAAAGCTTCTGGAGGCAGGTATAATTTATCCAATTGCTGATAGTAGATGGGTAAGTCCTATTCATTGTGTCCCTAAGAAGGGAGGTATTACTGTTGTTCCTAATGATAAGAATGAATTGATCCCACAAAGAATTGTTACAGGTTATAGAATGGTAATTGATTTTCGTAAATTAAACAAAGCTACTAGAAAAGATCATTACCCTCTACCTTTTATTGATCAAATGATAGAAAGACTATCGAAATATACACATTTTCGCTTTCTAGATGGTTATTCTGGTTTTTCTCAAATACCTGTGTCAAAAGATGATCAGGAAAAGACCACTTTTACTTGCCCTTTCGGTACCTTTGCTTATGGACGTATGCCTTTTGGTTTATGCAATGAACCTGCTACCTTTCAAAGATGTATGACTGCTATATTCTCTGATTTTTGTGAAAAGATTGTTGAGGTTTTCATGGATGATTTCTCCGTTTACGGAACTTCTTTTGATGATTGCTTAAGCAACCTTGATCGAGTTTTGCAGAGATGTGAAGAAACTAATCTTGTCTTGAATTGGAAGAAGTGCCACTTTATGGTTAATGAAGGTATTGTCTTGGGGCATAAAATTTCTGAAAGAGGTATTGAAGTTGATAAAGCTAAAGTACATGCTATTGAAAAGATGTCGTGTCCTAAAGATATCAAAGGTATAAGAAGTTTCCTTGGTCATGCTGGTTTCTATAGGAGGTTTATTAAAGACTTCTCTAAAATTTCTAGGCCTCTCACTAATCTCTTGCAAAAATATGTTTCTTTTGTTTTTGATGATGATTGTATAGAAGCATTTGAAATACTTAAGAAAGCCTTGATTTCTGCACCTATTGTTCAACAGCCTGATTGGAGTTTACCCTTTGAAATTATGTGTGATGCTAGTGATTATGCTGTTGGTGCTGTTCTAGGACAAAGAGTTGATAAGAAATTGAATGTTATTTATTATGCTAGTAAAACTCTAGACAGTGCCCAGAGAAATTATGCTACTACTGAAAAAGAATTTTTAGCAGTTGTATTTGCTTGTGATAAGTTCAGATCTTATATTGTTGATTCCAAAGTAACTGTTCACATTGATCATGCTGCTATTAAATATCTTATGGAAAAGAAAGTTGCTAAACATAGATTTATTAGATGGGTTCTCTTGCTACAAGAATTTGATTTGCATATTATTGATAGAAAGGGAGCTGAGAACCCCGTTGCAGACAACTTGTCTAGGTTAGAAAATGTTCTTGATGACCCACTACCTATTGATGATAGCTTTCCTGATGAGCAATTAGCTGTCATAAATGCTTCTTGTAATACTCCATGGTATGCTGATTATGATAATTACATTGTTGCTAAATTTATACCACCTAGTTTCACATACGAGCAAAAGAAAAAGTTTTTCTATGATTTAAGACATTACTTTTGGGACGACCCACACCTTTATAAAGAAGGAGTAGATGGTGTTATTAGACGTTGTGTACCTGAGCATGAACAAGAACAGATCATACGCAAGTGCCACTCCGAGGCTTACGGAGGACACCACGCTGGAGATAGAACTGCACACAAGGTATTGCAATCCGGTTTTTATTGGCCTACTCTCTTCAAGGATGCTCGTAAGTTTGTCTAGTCTTGTGATGAATGCCAGAGAATTGGCAATATTAGTAGACATCAGGAAATGCCTATGAATTATTCATTTGTTATTGAACCATTTGATGTTTGGGGCTTTGATTATATGGGACCTTTTCCTTCCTCTAGTGGGTATACACATATTTTAGTTGCTGTTGATTACGTTACTAACTGGGTAGAAGCTATTCCAACTAGTAGTGCTGATCATAACACTTCTATTAAAATGCTTAAAGAAGTTATTTTTCTGAGGTTTGGAGTCCCTAGATATTTAATGACTGATGGTGGTTCACATTTTATTCATGGTGCTTTCCATAAAATGCTTGCTAAATATGATGTCAACCATAGAATTGCATCTCCTTATCATCCTTAGTCTAGTGGTCAAGTATAATTAAGCAATAGAGAGATTAAATTGATTTTGCAAAAGACTGTTAATAGATCTAGAAAGAATTGGTCCAAGAAACTTGATGATGCATTATGGGCTTATAGAACTGCTTATAAAAACCCTATGGGTATGTCTCCGTATAAAATGGTTTATGGAAAAGCATGTCACTTACCTCTTGAACTAGAACATAAAGCTTATTGGGCAATCAAAGAGCTCAATTATGATTTCAAACTTGCCGGTGAGAAGAGGTTATTTGACATAAGCTCGCTTGATGAATGGATAAGCCAAGCCTATGAGAATGCCAAGTTGTTTAAAGAAAAAGTTAAAAGATGGCATGACAAAAGGATACAAAAGCGTGAGTTTAATGTAGGTGATCATGATTTGCTATACAACTCTCGTTTAAGATTTTTCGCAGGAAAGCTTCTCTCTAAATGGGAAGGTCCTTACATTATCGAGGAGGTCTATCGTTCCAGTGCCATCAAAATCAACAACGCCGAAGGCACAAATCCGAAGGTGGTAAACGGTCAAAGAATCAAACATTATATATCAGGTAATCCCATAAATGTTGAGACCAATATAATTGACACCGTAACACCAGAGGAGTACGTAAGGGACACTTTCCAAAACGTTTCAGACTCCGAAAAGGAATAGGTATGTGGTACGGTAAGTAAACCGACTCCAAAATGTTTCCAATAGCAATTTTTCTCCGTTTTGGAATATTTAAAAAATTAGGAAAATTAAAAGTGGTCCGAAAGTTGCACGAGGAGACCACAAGGGTGGAGGGCGCGCCCTACCCCCTGGGCGTGCCCCCCTGCCTTGTGGCCACCTCGTGTGCCCTCTAGACTCCGTTTTCTTGCACAATACTTCTTTTGGTCGGTAAAAAATCATTATATAATCTCCTGAAGGTTTTGACCACCGTACCACGACAATATCTCCTGTCTTTGTTTCGAGCTGTTTTTCTGACAGATCCAGATCGCCATGACGTCTCCAAGCGCCCCCAAGGACAAGTTTTTCGAGAAGGTCATCAACCGTTATCTCGCGGAGGTGCTGCAACACCCTCAAACCGTTGAGATGCGTGAGGGGGTGCTGCACATCCGCGATACTGAGGGGCCAAAGAAGACTGGAAGCGTGGAGACAAGGCTCGAAGAAGTGGAGCGGCAAGTCTTCAAGTGCCAAGGGATGGTGGAACGCGGACTCAACGCCAACCACATGATGATCGCTGAATTTACTAGTGGTCACAAGCTGGATGCCGAGACCATTGGGAAGGCCATCTTCAAGCTTCATGAGAAAATCGAGCATCTCCAAGCCCAGATCTATGACCTGCAAAACCAAAACTGTGAGTATGAATACAAATTTCAGAGGATGAGTTTGGCTGCAGATTTGAGGATCCCGGAGACTCGTTCATCTTTTTACGATGGTGAACCTATGCCTTGGAAGACGGAGGATAAAATTCTTTCATCATCAACAACTCCATCATCACCACCTTCGAAGAAAGAGACATAAATACATGGGTATAGGCACTCCCCTTGGCAACTGCCAAGCTTGGGGGAGTTGACCCGGTATCGTATCACCATCACACCTTTATCTTTATCATTTTTCTTAGTTCGATCCTTTTGGTTATATCTTGATCTAGTAGAATAAAGTTTCAGTATGAAATAGTTTTGAGTTTTGTTTTGATCTCTATCTATGTAATCGAGTCCGTGAGTTATATATATAATAAAGAGTAGTTTTGAGTTGAGGGCTTTGCTTTCTTACTATGATCTTGAGGTAATTAAAAAGAAAAGAAAGGTATAAAAAAATAAAAGATCATATATTGATCTTATGGAGAGTAATGACTTCACATATAAAGAGTATGATGAATAAAAGTTGTTGAGAGTTGACAAACATAGTTTTGGTCATTGTTGCAATTAATAGGAAGTAATAAGGAAAGAGAGGCTTCACATATAAATATACAATCTTGGACATCTTTTGTAATTGTGAGCACTCATTAAAATATGACATGCCAAAAAGTTGATGTTGGACAAGGAAGACAACATAATGGTTTATGTTTTCTTATATCCGAATAGAAGTTATATTGTTATGGATTCTCCAACATGTTGAGCTTGCCTTTCCCTCTCATGCTAGCTAAATTCTTTGCACCAAGTAGAGATACTACTTGTGCTTCCAAACATCCCTAAACCCAGTTTTGCCATGAGAGTCCAACATACCTACCTATGGATTGAGTAAGATCCTTCAAGTAAGTTGTCATCGGTGCAAGCAATAAAAATTGCTCTCTAAATACGTATGATCTATTAGTGTGAAGAAAATAAGCTTTATACGAACTTATGATATGGAAAAAATAAAAGCGACGGACTGCATAATAAAGTTCTTTATCACAAGCGGCAATATTAAGTGACATTCTTTTGCATTAAGATTTTGTGCATCCAACCATAAAAGCGCATGACAACCTCTGCTTCCCTCTGCGAAGGGCCTATCCTGTACTTTTATCTTCTACCCTTATACAAGAGTCATGGTGATCATCACCTTTCCTTTTTACACTTTTTCTTTTGGCAAGCACTATGTGTTGGAGAGATCCAGATATATATATCCACTCGGATGTAGGTTATCATAAAGTATTATTGTTGACATTACCCTTGAGGTAAAAGGTTGGGAGGCAAAACTATAAGCCCCTATCTTTCTCTGTGTTCGACTGAAGCTTTGAACTCATAAGTATCGCGTGAGTGTGAGCAATTGTGAAAGACTAAATGATAGTTGAGTATGTGGACTTGCTGAAAAGCTCTTGAATTGACTCTTTCCGATGTTATGATAAATTGCAATTGCTTCAATGATTGAGATCATAGTTTGTTAGTTTTCAATGAAGTTTCTGATTCATACTTTACCTTGTGAATGAATTGTTACTCTAGCATAAGAATCTGTATGACAATATATGTTGTTCTTCTAAAGATGATCATGATACCCTCATGTCCATATTTTATTTTATCGACACCTCTATCTCTAAACATGTGGACATATTTTTCAATTTCAGCTTTCGCTTGAGGACAAGTGAGGTCTAAGCTTGGGGGAGTTGATACGTCCATTTTGCATCATGCTTTTATATTGATATTTCTTGCATTATGGGCTGTTATTACACATTATATCACAATACTTATGCCTTTTCTCTCTATTTTATAAGGTTTACATGAAGAGGGAGAATGCCGGCAGCTAGAATTCTGGACTGGAAAAGGAGCAAATATTAGAGACCTATTCTGCACAACTCAAAACGTCCTGAAACTTCACGGAGAGTCATTCTGGAATATATAAAAAATATTGGGCGAAGAAAGCACCAGAGGGGGGCCACCTGCCATCCACAAGGGTGGAGGGCGCGCCCCCCTTTCTTGTGGGCCACCTGGCAGGCCCCCGATGCCCATCTTCTGCTATATGGTGTGTTTTGACCTGGAAAAAATTAGAAGGAAGCTTTCGGGACGAAGCGCCGCCGTCTCGAGGCGGAACTTGGGCAGAACCAATCTAGGGCTCCGGCGGAGCTGTTCTGCCGGGGAAACATCCCTCCGGGAGGGGGAAATCGAAGCCATCATCATCACCAACGATCCTCTCATCGAGTGGGGGTCAATCTCCATCAACATCTTCACCAGCACCATCTCCTCTCAAACCCTAGTTCATCTCTTGTATCCGATCTTTGTCTCAAAACCTCAGATTGGTACCTGTGGGTTGCTAGTAGTGTTGATTACTCCTTGTAGTTTATGCTAGTTGGTTTATTCGGTGGAAGATCATATGTTCAGATCCTTAATGATAATTAATACTCCTCTGATTATGAACATGAATATGCTTTGTGAGTAGTTACATTTTTTCCTGAGGACATGGGAGAAGTCTTGTTATAAGTAATCATGTGAATTTGGTATTCGTTCGATATTTTGATGAGATGTATGTTGTCTTTCCTGTAGTGGTGTTATGTGAACATTGACTACATGACACTTCACCATGATTTGGGCCTAGGGGAAGGCATTGGGAAGTAATAAGTAGATGATTGGTTGCTAGAGTGACAGAAGCTTAAACCCTAGTTTATGCGTTGCTTCATAAGGGGCTGATTTGGATCCATATGTTTCATGCTATGGTTAGATTTATCTTAATTCTTATTTCGTAGTTGCAGATGCTTGCGAGAGGGATTAATCATAAGTGGGAAGCTTGTCCAAGGAAGGGCAGCATCCAAGCACCGGTCCACCAACATATAAAATTATCAAAGTAACGAACGCGAATCATATGAGCATGATGAAAACTAACTTGACAGTAATTCCCATGTGTCCTCGGGAGCGCTTTGCTTTATATAAGAGTTTGTCCAGGCTTGTCGTTTGCTACAAAAAGGATTGGACCACCTTGCTGCACCTTGTTTACTTTTGTTACTTGTTACCCGTTACAAATTATCTCATCATACAACTATCTGTCACCGATAATTTCAGTGCTTGCAGAGAATACCTTGCTGAAATCCGCTTGTCATTTCCTTCTGCTCCTCGTTGGGTTCGACACTCTTACTTATCGAAAGGACTACGATAGATCCCCTATACTTATGGGTCATCATCGGGCCATTGCCGATGCAAAGAGAAACTACGCAAGTGAAAAGGAGAGGCTGAAGTTGCAGCGCATGTTAGAGGATCACAAGAAATTGTTGTACCCAAATTGCGAAGATGACAAGAAAAAGCTGGGCACCACACTGGAATTGCTGCAATGGAAGGCAGAGAATGGTGTATCTGACAAGGGATTTGAAAAGTTGTTGATAATGTTAAAGAAGATGCTTCCAAAGGACAACGAATTGCCCGACAGTACGTACGAAGCAAAGAAGGTTGTCTGCCCTCTAGGATTAGAGGTGCAGAAGATACATGCATGCCCTAATGACTGCATCCTCTACCGCGGTGAGTACGAGGATTTGAATGCATGCCCGGTATGCGGTGCATTGCGCTATAAGATCAGCCGCGATGACCCTGGTGATGTTGAGGGCGAGCGCCCCAGGAAGAAGATTCCTGCCAAGGTGATGTGGTATGCTCCTATAATACCATGGTTGAAACGTTTGTTCCAAAACAAAGAGCATGCCAAGTTGATGCGATGGCACAAAGAAGACCGTAAGAAAGACGTGAAGTTGAGAGTACCCGCTGACGGGTCACAGTGGAGAAAAATCGAGAGAAAGTGGGAGGACTTTGCAGATGACGCAAGGAACATATGGTTTGGTCCAAGTGCAGATGGCATTAATCCTTTTGGGGAGCAGAGCAGCAATCATAGCACCTTGCCTGTGACTCTATGTATCTATAACCTTCCTCCTTGGTTGTGCATGAAGCAAAAGTTCATTATGATGCCAGTGCTCATACAAGGCCCTAAGCAACCCAGCAACGACATTGATGTGTACCAAAGGCCATTATTTGAAGAACTCTTACAGCTGTGGAATGAAAAAGGTGTATGTGCATGGGATGAGCACAAACGGGAGGAATTTGACCTACATGCGTTGCTGTTTGTAACCATCAATGATTGGCCTGCTCTCAGTAACCTTTCAGGACAGACAAACAAGGGATACCGCGCATGCACGCACTGTTTAGATGATACCGACAGTATATATTTGGATAAATGCAAGAAGAATGTGTACCTGGGACATCGTCGATTTCTTCCGAGCAGGCATCCCGTAAGAAAGAAATGCAAGCATTTCAAAGGTGAGGCAGATCACCGGAAGAAGCCTCGCCACCGTACTGGTGATGATGTACTTGATATGGTCAAGGATTTAAAAGTAATCTTTGGAAAGGGTCCTGGCGGACAATCTGTTTTGAATGACGCTGACGGACACGCACCCATGTGGAAGAAGAAATCTATATTTTGGGACCCATCCTATTGGAAAGACCTAGAGGTCCGCTCTGCAATTGACGTGATGCACGTGACGAAGAATCTTTGCGTGAACCTGCTAGGCTTCTTGGGCGTGTATGGGAAGACAAAAGATACACCGGAGGCACGGGAGGACCAGCAACGCATGCACGGAAAAAACGGCATACATTAGGGTCATGCCAGCTACGCTCTTACCAAAGAAGAGAAGGAAATCTTCTTTGAATGCCTGCTCAGTATGAAGGTCCCGTCTGGCTTCTCGATGAATATAAAGGGAATAATAAATATGGCAGAGAAAAAGTTCTAGAACCTAAAGTCTCATGACTGCCACGTGATTATGACGCAACTGCTTCCGGTTGCATTGAGGGGGCTTCTACCGAAAAATGTTCGATTAGCCATTGTGAAGCTATGTGCATTCCTCAATGCAATCTCTCAGAAGGTAATCGATCCAGAAATCATACAAAGGTTAAAGAATGATTTGGTGCAATGTCTTGTCAGTTTCGAGTTGGTGTTCCCACCATCCTTCTTTAATATCATGACGCACGTCCTAGTTCACCTAGTCGAAGAGATTGCCATCCTGGGTCCTGTATCTCTACACAATATGTTCCCATTTGAGAGGTTCATGGGAGTCTTAAAGAAATATGTTCATAACCGTGCTAGGCCAGAAGGAAGCATCTCCAAGGGCCATGAAAATGAGGAGGTCATTGAGTTTTGTGTTGACTTTATTCCTGACCTTAAGCCGATTGGTGTTCCTGAATCGCGGCATGAGGGCAGACTGGGTGGAAAAGGCACGCTAGGACCGAAAGCAATAATTTGTATGGACGGGCATTCTTGGGCACAAGCACACTACACAGTACTACAAAATCCCTCCTTGGTGGCTCCGTATATCGAGGAACACAAGAATATTCTACGCGCCAAATACCCAGAGCAGTCTGACGACTGGATTACACATGAACAAACAGGTACTTTCGCCGGTTGGTTGCAGACACGCCTCATGCATGACGACGCTGTTGAAGATGAGATGTACTTGCTGTCCCAGTTACCATTGATGTTTGCTTGAACTACATTGGTATTTTCCCCAAAGAGGAAGGGATGATGCAGCACAACAACGGTAGGTATTTCCCTCAGTGATGAGACCAAGGTTATCGAAACAGTAGGAGAACCAAGCAACACTACGTGAACAACACCTACACACAAATAACAAATACTCGCAACCCGACGTATTAAAGGGGTTGTCAATCCCTTTTGGGTAACGGTGCCAGAAATTGGCAAAAGGACGTGATAAAAATATGATAGATTGGATAAATAGATCTCGAATAAAAGCAAATTAAAATAAAGTGCAGCAAGGTATTTTTGGGTTTTTGGAAATATAGATCTGAAAATAAAAGCAAATAAAATAGATCGCAAAGGCAAATATATTAAAGAAGAGACCCGGGGGCCGTAGGTTTCACTAGTGGCTTCTCTCGAGAAAAATAGCAAACGGTGGGTGAACAAATTACTGTTGGGCAATTGATAGAACTTCAAATACTCATGACGATATCCAGGCAATGATCATTATATAGGCATCACGTCCAAGATTAGTAGACCGACTCCTGCCTGCATCTACTACTCTTACTCCACACATCGACCGCTATCTAGCATGCACCTAGTGTATTAAGTTCATGGAAAAACAGAGTAATGCAATAAGAACGATGACATGATGTAGACAAGATCTATTTATGTAGAAATAGACCCCATCTTATTATCCTTAATAGCAACGATACATACGTGTCGGTTCCCTTTTTGTCACTGGGATCAAGCACCGTAAGATCGAACCCATCACAAAGCACCTCTTCCCATTGCAAGATAAATAGATCAAGTTGGCCAGACAAAACCCAAATATCGGAGAAGAAATACGAGGCTATAAGCAATCATGCATATAAGAGATCAAATAAGACTCAAATAACTTTCATGGATAGAAAGATAGATCTGGTCATAAACTCAAAGTTCATCGGATCCCAACAAACACATCGCAAAAAGAGTTACATCATATGGATCTCGAAGAGACCATTGTATTGAGAATCAAACGAGAGAGAGGAAGCCATCTAGCTACTAACTACGGACCCCGTAGGTCTACAAAGAACTACTCACGCATCATCAGAGAGGCACCAATGAACATGATGAACCCCTCCGTGATGGTGTCTAGATTGGATATGTGGTTTCTGGAACTTGCGGCGGCTGGAATTGATTTTCGTCGACTCCCCTAGGGTTTCTAGAATATTGGGGTATTTATAGAGCAAAGAGGTGGTTCAGGGGGCACCCGAGGTGGGCACAACCCACCAGGGCGCGCCTGGGCCTCCAGGTGCGCCCCGGTGGGTTGTGCTCCCCTCGGAGCACCCCCCAGGCGCTTCTCCGGCCCACTGGATGTATTCTGGTCCAAAAAAATCCACAAAAAGTTTCGCTGTGTTTGGACCCCGTTTGGTATTGATTTCCTGCGATGTAAAAAAACATGCAAAAAACAACAACTGGCACTTGGCACTATGTCAATAGGTTAGTACCAAAAAATGATATAAAATGACTATAAAATGATTATAAAACATTCAAGAATGATAATATAACAACATGGAACAATCAAAAATTATAGATATGTTGGAGACGTATCAGCATCCCCAAGCTTAATTCCTGCACGTCCTTGAGTAGGTAAATGATAAAAACAGAATTTTTGATGTGGAATGCTGCCTAACATGTCATCTCATATTCTTTTCTTTATAGCATGGACGTTTGGACTTTTATATGGTTCAAAGCAATAGTCTAGTTTTGACATGAGACTTAAATACTCAAGCATATCAACAAGCAACCATGTCTTTCAAAATATCAACACTAAAATAAGTTATCCCTAGCCCATCATGCTCAAACATTGATCCATTCATGAAACACACTCGCATATTAGCTACACCCAATGCTTAAGTACGATCATAGTGCCTCCTAGTTGGTTCTTTATAAGAGAAGGTGGAGACTCAAATAAAGAATAAAAAATGCATGAAGTAAAAGAAAGGCCCTTCGCGGAGGGAAGTAGGGATTTGTAGAGGTGCCAGAGCTTAAAGCGAAAAACTTATAGATAAAAACATTTTGGGAGGCATACTTTTCCAACCAACAAAAACGACTTAGAGTTCCCCACACTTTCCATGCTAGATATATTATAGGCGGTTCCCAAACAGAAAATAAAGTTTATTCCATTTTCCACCATACTTTCACTTTCCATGGCTAACCGTATCCACGGGTGCCCTCCATACCAACACTTTCCAAGGAATTTATTATTTGACAACATAAAGTAAATTCATTTTTTCATTTCGGGAATGGGCATCCCTAATACCTTTGCCTTACTCTCATGCAATGACAAGTGAATAAACACTCATCGTGAGAATAACACATCTAGCATGGAAAATATCGGCCACCCCTCACCGCCTCGCGAGCGGTACGAGCACACAAAAGAGAAATTTATTTTGAAAATTAGAGATGGCACATAAAAATTTTCTTAGAACGGCAAAAGAATACCGCATATAGGTAGATATAGTGAACTCATGTGGCAAAACTGGTTTAAAGGTTTTTGGATGCACAAGTAGTAATCATACTTAGTGCAAAATGAAGGCTAGCAAAAGATTGAGAAGCGACCAACCAAGAAAGGAATAATCTCATAAGCGAGCATTAAGCATAATTAACACCAAATAATGCACCACAAGTAGGATGTAATTTCATTGCATGAATATTGACTTTCGTGCTTGCATAGGGAATCACAAACATTAACACCAATATTCTTACTAAAGCACAATTACTCATCAACATGGCTCACATATCACATCATCATATCTCAAAACTATTACAAGGAATCAAGTTTATTTTGTCCAATGATCTTCATGAATTTTTTTATTATATCCTTCTTGGAAATCTATCACTCTGGAACTAATTTTCATGCGTTGCTTTTGATAATCTCAAGCAAATATAAGTGAAGATCATGAGCATAATATTTCTTTCTCTCAAATTAATTTAAGTGAAGCAAGAGAGAATTTCTTAAAAAATTTACTAACTCTCAAACAAATCTAAGTGAAGCAAGAGAGCATTTCTTCAAAAATACTAAAGCACACCATGCTAAAAAATATATAAGTGAAGCACTAGAGCAATTCCATAGCTCATAAAAATTTAAGTGAAGCATAGAGAGCAATTTTAACAAGTCATGGCATAATTTTGGCTCTCTCAAATAGGTGTGTCCAGCAAGGATTCAAGACTTAAAATAAAAAGAAAAACAAGCAAAGACTCATATCATACAAGACGCTCCAAGCAAAACTCATAATATGTGATGAATAAAAATATAGTTTCAAGTAAAGTATCGATGGTGGTTAGAAGAAGGAGGGGATGCCACTCGGGGCATCCCCAAGCTTAGTTGCTTGCTTCTCTTTGGATAATGGCTTGGGGTGCCATGGGCATCCCCAAGCTTAGGCTCTTCTTACTCCTTATTCCTTCATCCATCGTAATATCACCCAAAACTTGAAAACTTCAATCACACAAAACTCAACAAAACCTTCGTGAGATCCGTTAGTATAAGAAAGCAAATCACTACTATAAGTACCATTGCAAACCCATCCATATTTTATTTTTGCATTATATCTACTGTATTCCAACTTTTCTATGGCAAAAGGAAACCATAGAATCAACAAAACAAGCACACAACACAAAGAAAACAGAATCTGTCAAAAACAGAACAGTCTGTAGAAATCTGAATATTTCGAATACTTCTATAACTCCAAAAATTCTGAAAAATTAGGAAAACAGAGGCAATTTGTATATCAATCTTTTGTAAAAAAAAATCAGAATTTGTCGTCGCTTCTGTAATTATAAAAAATTATTTTTATGGATGCAAAAGTTTCTGTTTTTCAACAAGATCAAATCAACTACCACCAAAGATATCCCAAAGGCTTTGCTTGGCACTAACACTAATTAAAACACAAAAAATACAATCTTAAAAGTAGCATAATTGTGCAAACACTCAAGAAAAGAAAGAAAAAGACAAAAATAAATTTTATTCATTGGGTTGCCTCCCTACAAGCGCTATCATTTTGTGCCCCTAGCTAGGCATAATTTTTATTGATGCTCACAAGGATGATAATAATTGAAACACAAAGAGAGCATCATAAAACATGTGATGAACACATTTAGGTCTAACATACTTCCTATGCATAGGAATTTTATAGGAAAACAAATTAGCAAGACAAGTAAGATCTAGCATATGCATGGAAGAAAACAATAGCAATCTCAACATGAAGAGATGTAATTTAGTAACATGAAAATTTCTACAACCATATTTCCCTCCCTCATAATAATTACATGTGGGATCATATTCAAACTCAACAATATAGCTATGACATAACATATTCTCTACATGATCCACATGCATGCAAAGTTGACACTCTTCCAAAGTAGTGGGGTTATCATCAAATAAAGTCATGACCTCTCCAAGCCCACTTTTATCAAAAATTTCATAAGATTGAACACTCTCCAAATATGTGGGATTATTTTTACCTAAAGTTGACACTCTTCCAAACCCACTTTCAATATTATTGCAAACATTATTATCAATAACATACACATCATGAGGCTTAAATGAATTTTCAAGATCATAAGAAGAATCACCCCAATCATGATCATTGCAATAAGTAGTGGACATATCAAAATTAGCATCTCCAAGCTTGGGGTTTTGCATATTATTAGCACAATTGACATTAATAGAATTTATAATAACATCATTGCAATCATGCTTTTCATTCAAGGAGCAATCATGAATCACTTTATAAATTCCTTCGTTTAACACTTCATCACAATTTTTAGATTCATAAATCTCAACAAAATTTCATAAAGATAATCTAGTGAACTCAATTCACTAGCAATTGGTTCATCATAATTGGATCTTTTGAAAATATTAGCAAGTGGATGAGGATCCATAACAATAGATGTTTAGCAAGCAAAGATGCAAGCAAATAGAAGGCACATGGCAACACAAGCAAACATGAGATCTGACAAGAAAACGGTGAACGAAAAAGAGGGCAAATAAAACGGCAAATTTTTGTGAAGTGGGAAAGAGGAAAACGAGAGGCAAATGGCAAATAATGTAAATTGCAAGGAGATGAGATTTTTGATTAGGAACCTGGTAGATGTTGATGATGTCTCCCCGGCAACGGCACCAGAAATTCCTTTTGATGGTTGCTTGAACTACGTCGGTATTTTCCCCAAAGAGGAAGGGATGATGCAGCACATCAACGGTAGGTATTTCCCTCAGTGATGAGACCAAGGTTATCGAACCAGTAGGAGAACCAAGCAACACTACGTGAACAACACCTACACACAAATAACAAATACTCGCAACCCGACGTATTAAAGGGGTTGTCAATCCCTTTCGGGTAACGGCGCCAGAAATTGGGAAACGGACGTGATAAAAATATGATAGATTGGATAAATAGATCTCGAATAAAAGAAAATTAAAATAAAGTGCAGCACGGTATTTTTGGGTTTTTGGAAATATAGATCTGAAAATAAAAGCAAATAAAATAGATCGCAAAGGCAAATATATTAAAGAAGAGACCCGGGGGCCTTAGGTTTCACTAGTGGCTTCTCTCGAGAAAAAGAGCAAACGGTGGGTGAACAAATTACTGTTGGACAATTGATAGAACTTCAAATACTCATGACGATATCCAGGCAATGATCATTATATAGGCATCACGTCCAAGATTAGTAGACCGACTCCTGCCTGCATCTACTACTATTACTCCACACATCGACCGCTATCCAACATGCATCTAGTGTATTAAGTTCATGGAAAAATAGAGTAATCCAATAAGAACGATGGCATGATGTAGACAAGATCTATTTATGTAGAAATAGACCCCATCTTGTTATCCTTAATAGCAACGATACATACGTGTCGGTTCCCTTTCTGTCACTGGGATCAAGCACCGTAAGATCGAACCCATCACAAAGCACCTCTTCCCATTGCAAGTTAAATAGATCAAGTTGGCCAGACAAAACCCAAATATCGGAGAAGAAATACGAGGCTATAAGCAACCATGCATATAAGAGATCAAAGAAGACTCAAGTAACTTTCATGGATAAAAAGATAGATCTGATCATAAACTCAAAGTTCATCGGATCCCAACAAACACACAGCAAAAAGAGTTACATCATATGGATCTCTAAGAGACCATTGTATTCAGAATCAAACGAGAGAGAGGAAGCCATCTAGCTACTAACTACGGACCCATAGGTCTACAAAGAACTACTCACGCATCATCGGAGAGGCAACAATGGACATGATGAACCCCTCCGTGATGGTGTCTAGATTGGATCTGTGGTTTCTGGAACTTGCTGCGGCTGGAATTGATTTTCGTCGACTCCTCTAGGGTTTCTGGAATATTGGGGTATTTATAGAGCAAAGAGGCGGTTCAGGGGGCACCCGAGGTGGGCACAACCCACCAGGGCGCGCCTGGGCCTCCAGGTGCGCTCTGGTGGGTTGTGCTCCCCTCGGAGCACCCCCCCAGGCGCTTCTCCGGCCCACTGGATGTCTTCTGGTCCAAAAAAATCCACAAAAAGTTTCGCTGCGTTTGGACTCTGTTTGGTATTGATTTCCTGCGATGTAAAAAACATGCGAAATACAGCAACTGGCACTAGGCACTATATCAATAGGTTAGTACCAAAAAATGATATAAAATGACTATAAAATGATTAGAAAACATCCAAGAATGATAATATAATAGCATAGAACAATCAAAAATTATAGATACGTTGGAGACGTATTAACCATCTTCGAATACATTTTACACGATCGCCCAAGGTAAAAAGAGCACCAACCAAAATAGTGGTGTCCGCTTTGATGCAGCAAACACCAATAGGCCAAAGGACACATATTATGGTTACATAGAGGAGATATGGGAACTTGACTATGGACGTGGTTTGAAGGTCCCTTTGCTTCGGTGCAAATGGGTCAGTCTGACAGGAGGCGGGGTAAACGAAGACCCGCAGTACGGAATGACAACAGTGGATCTCAACAATCTTGCGTACGCAGACGAACCATTCGTCCTAGCCAATGATGTGGCGCAGATTTTCTATGTGAAGGACATGTCTACCAAGCCGAGAAAAATAAAAGATAAGGAAGCGAATATATCATACGATGAGCCAAAGCGCCACATAGTTCTTTCAGGGAAAAGAAACTTCGTAGGAGTGGAGGACAAGACAGACATGTCAGACGATTATGAGAAGTTTCATGAAATTGCTCCCTTCATAGTGAATATTGACCCGAGCATCCAGTTAAATGATGAAGGTTGTCCATGCTTACGGCGCAAAGGGACACACACGAAGAAAAAGTTTTATACCCAAAGATCCCACTCTGGGATGTGACCGGCTTCACTGTCATCACTTTCTTCTCTAGTGAGTTTCCGGAGTTATATATCTGGAAAGTCCCACTTCGGACAAACCGGAGGGAATCTTTGTAATAGTTAGGGTACTTATGTGGTTTGGCATTTGAAACACGAAGAAATATTATGTACAAACAAATTATTTCATGCATTATGTAGAACTTCATTTGCTAATTTTTTTTGAGCTAAATGACCCTGAAATTCATCTGTTACAAAGGCATTTCATTTTTTAAAACTTATTTCAACTCCAGAATTTTTGTGCGTTCTGTATGCACCATTCAAAGCCATGTCATCAATTTTTAACCCTTTCTGACTTCATTTGCTATTTTTCATGCATTTACTGATTTTTTTGAGCTAAACGACCCTGAAATTGAAAAGCACTACAAATGAACTCTGAAAAGGTTGAAAGTTGGCATGGTATCATCATTTCACCCACATAGCATGTGCTAAAAAGTTGAGAGGGTTACGGCAAAAAATAGATGTACTTCATGTATAAAATGGACAATCTCTTTCGAAGTATCAAGGTTTCAGACCAAAACTCATCTGTTACAAAGGCATTTTATTTTTTTAAACTTATTTCAACTCCAGACTTTTTGTGCGTTTAGTATACACCATTCAAAGCCACGTCATCAATTTTCAACCCTTTCTGACTTCATTTGCTAGTTTTAATGCATTTACTGATTTTTTTGAGCTAAACGACCCTGAAATTGAAAATCACTACAAATGAACTCTGAAAAGGTTGAAAGTTGACATGGTATCATCATTTCACCCACATAGCATGTGCTAAAAAGTTGAGAGGGTTACGGCAAAAACTGGATGCACTTCGTGTACAAAATGGAGAATCTCTTTCGAAGTATCAGGGTTTCGGACGAAAACTCATCTGTTACAAAGGCATTTCATTTTTTAAAACTTATTTCAACTCCAGACTTTTTGTGCGTTCACTATGCACTATTCAAAGCTACGTCATTAATTTTCAACCCTTTCTGACTTCATTTGCTATTTTTCATGCATTTACTGATTTTTTTTGAGCTAAACGACCTTGAAATTGCAAAGCACTACAAATGAACTCTAAAAAGGTTGAAACTTGGCATGGTATCATCATTTCACCAACATAGCATGTGCTAAAAAGTTGAGAGGGTTACGGCAAAAACTGGATGCACTTCGTGTACAAAATGGACAATCTCTTTCGAAGTATTAGGGTTTCGGATGAAAACTCATCTGTTACAAAAGGTATTTCATTGTTTAAAATAACATAAGAATTACCAAATTGAATATAATGATAAAACACACTAATATTAAACAGCAAAAAAAAGAATCACTGAAAAATCTATTTTTAAAGTAAAGTTATTCACAAACTAGTGATTCGCACAAATTTCAAATAATTCAAATTTAAACTATCCAAATTTGAAAAACTACTGGCCCTAACAGAAAGTTTATAATTTTTGTGACCTAAAGCAAAAAGATTCACAAAGAAACTCTAAATAAAGCAGAAAACAAAAAACAGAAAAATAAATAAATTAAAAGAAAGCCCGCCTACTGGGCCGCCACGGCTTGCATACGACTAGAAACCCAACCTCTAGTTGGGCCAGGATGTAGGCCTGTACGGCCCAGTAGGCCCCACAGGGCAGCACAGGTTCAATAGGCCTACAAAGGCCTGCTTAGAGAGGAGCTCGACACGGTAGCCGCGGCGGGACTTATAAACCGGTGCGAGCTCCTCTAAACTATCGAGGTGGGACTAAACATTCGACACGGGAAGCACAAACCTTTAGTCGAGGTTGGTGGCTCCAACCGCGACTAAAGGCCCCCCTTTAGTCGCGGTTGGAGCCACCAACCGGGACTAAAGGCCTGCGCTTCCCGCTGCTTCGGCTGGGTGAATTTCACCTTTAGTCGCGGGTAGTGCCTCCAACCACGACTAAAGGGGGGTCTTTAGTCGCGGTTGGAGCCACCAACCGTGACTATAGGTGTTTGTATATAAGCGGCAGTTTGCAAAATTTCAGAACTCATCGCTTTTCCCCCCTCGACGACGCCGAACACAGGACGCCGCCAGGCTGCCGGATCAGCACCCCGCCACCGTCGCCGTCGCCGTTGCCGTGGCCTCGCCGCGCCATCGCCGTCGCCCGTCGACCTCGCTGCCCCACTCGATCTCCTCCTCGACCTCGCGTGCCATCGCCGTCGCAGTCTCAGTCGCCGTCACCGTCGTCGTCGACTCGCCTCGCCTCACCGTCGCTCCGCTGTGAGCCTCTCCCCCCTCTCCTCTCCCTGCCGCGCCATGGCCGCCCCTCCCCGAGCCCACACACACACACACATGATGCATGAACACACACACACACACATATGTTAGATGTTTTAGATGATTATTTTTTCACTATATGTATGTATGTTTTAGTTTTTTTTCACTAGTTTTTTTTATACAATGTATGTATATATATATATATATGTATTGTAGATGAACGGTGGAATTTGCATAGATTTTCTGTTTTTTAGTTTTTTATACTTATAGAAAAAAGTTGCATAGAAAAAAGTAGACCATGTATTAATAATATTTTAATGTTAATATATATCTTAATGTTGTATTTGCAAAAATTTGTTATGTATTTGCAAAATCAAGTGAAAAGAATTACAAAAATCACAATCAAGCATTTAAAAAATGTTAAATTTGCATAGAATTTGTTCTCAACGTCAACGATGCCCGACCCGCATCCTTGTCGTCGACTCGTTCGCGACGACGTCCTGCTTCAGAGGCTCCATGTCTGGGACTGGGCTCCGCCGGGCTGGCACTGGGAGGTGCAACCTTCAGGGGCGCGCATCTTGGTGAGGAACTCGCCTCCCGTCGTCGACCCGGAGCTTCTTTGGTGGCGGGCGCGTGGGCCACATTCGGTGCGGAGGCTGGTACGTCACCGTGTCAGGGAGGAGGACGAACATGTCCGTCGCTACATGGTTGCGTTGGACGTCAGGTTCTCCAATACCTGGCAGGTTTTTCAGGGATCTCACCCGAGCTATGATCCCGTGATCGTTCCTTCTCTTTGGGTGTCCACCATGAGTGATGTTAGCTAGTGATGTTATATATATGATAATATTCGAGATGTATTAGTGATAATACTCGAGATGTATTCGAGATTATATTCAATAATATTCGAGACGATGTATTCGAGATTATATTCGATGATGCATATTGTCTGGATTATTCGAGATGTATATATTAGTGATATTATTCGAGATGGATATTATCTACTATGATTCAGTTTTTCCTTATTGATTGCATGCATTCTAATTTGAATACTAAATTGTTTTATCTTTCTTCTAGATTAGTTAAATAAAAGTTATGGACAATACCGACAGAGAAGGAGAAGAGACTATGTTCGACATCATACGCTCCCCGAGCCCAGATGAGAATCAAGAAGATGACGGCTCGCAATATCTGAACAATACCGGTGAGGGTATGATATTTGATGAAGACGAACGAATATATGAAGTCCACAACAATGATGACGAAGGAAATGTTGTTCTTCAAATAACAAAGACCGGCGAGGTATATTTATATAAGGCATCTGGTGATCATCACATGTTTTAATTGATTTGTATATATATTAACGAATCGATCTTTCTTCTTTTAGCCCTCCGGATCGAGCAAATCTTCTACAAGCAGCAGGGCAGTTCGAGGCCCGGCGAAAAAGTTGCAGGCTGGTGTAAAGTACAACATCGATGCTATCAAACGTAATGGCAAACAGTTTGAACCTAAGAAGAATGCGAACAAGTTCATTCGTCAATGCGGAGTTATTGTCAGGGACCAAATCCCGATCTCCGTTCAAGAATGGAAAAAGCCAGCAAAGGGAGATCCAGATGTTATTTTTGTCTCCGAAAGAGCAAAAGATCTGCTTTGGGAATCGCTCATGTCACATTTCATCCTACCAGATCGTTTGAGAGATGCAGATCTGGAGAAAGTCAAGAAGAGTGCTCTTAAGAAGATGGCGATAGCATTCAACAACCACAAGAAAAATATATGGGCCGCGTACGTCAAAGCAGGAAAGCAGACTCCAGAATTCAAGGGAACAATGGAGAAGGCAGGAGATCACTGGGACACTTCGTGAAGTTCAAGGAATCGGAAATAGCTCAGGAACGGTCGAGAATAAACAAGATTAATGCTGCCAAAAAGAAGTGGCACCATAATCTGGGCCAGATGGCTACGAGGTGGCCCGGCCTAAGTGGGATATCGCTGAGTAAGAGATGATTGCTGCAGGGGTCACTCTAGTTATATTGAGCTTTCCCGAAAGGTGCAGGACTTGGTTTTATGCGCATGGGGGGAAGTTGGACCCAAAGACATGGCTGGTTTTGGAGCGGGCAAGTCTTAAAGAAGCCTCCGACGGTTTACTTGTTGCAATAGAAGAGGCTCAAACGGGGGTGTTCACGCCCAACAGAGAGAACGACGAGCTTACGCGCGCCCTGAAGAATCCTGAACACCCGGGAAGAATACGAGGCAAAGGCGTTGTTCCGTGGTTTGAGGGGTTTGCGGATTGGAACGACACTTACAGAAGCCGTGCAAGAAAGAGGCAGCAGGAGGAGGAGAAGAGGAAGCTGGAGGAGGAGAAGAGGAAGGAGGAAGCAGACCGCCTTCAACAGGTAGAATCAAAGCACGCGGAGTTGGAACGCGCTTTCAGGCGGCAGTAGGACCAGATCGACTCACTTAGCCAGGAAAGGGCGTCTCAGCTGCAGCAGTAAGCAGATCCATCATTGGATAGCACCGTCCCATCTATGCCGAGAAGCAGCGTGGGTTCCACCCAGGCTGATCGATGATGCACTGCTAGCTAGATACCCTGTGGATGATATCAAAGATAGGACTACTTGTGAGCTACACATGAAAGTGAAGAACATATCGATGAAGGTGGCGGACGGCTATGCTTTAACAAATCCCCCTGAAGCAACCTTCCATTGCAATCCGATTCCAGCTGGCTATGCTCGTGTCGGGGTTGATGAAGTGATGACAGGATATTATGAGCTAGAGCTTGACATTCCTGGAGGTGACGAGGAGCGCACACTGGGAGAGGCCATACATTGTCTCATTCTATGGAGAAAGGATTGCATCGTCTTTCCAAGGCCATCGACTCCTGCTCCAAAAAGTCTGCCGCGTCAGTTGAATCCTGCTCCTCCAAGTCCGGCGCCGCGTCAGTCGACTCCTGCTCCTCCAAGTCCGGCGCCGCGTCAGTCGACTCCTCCTCCTCCAAGTCCGGCGCCGCGTCAGTCGACTCCTCCTCCTCCAAGTCTGGCGCCGCGTCAGCCGACTCCTCCTCCTCCAAGCCCGACACTGCATCAGCCGACTCCTCCTCCTCCAAGTCCGGCAACGCGTCAGCCGTCTCCGCCGCCTCAGCAACAGCAGAAGAGAGGCGCCGCAGGTACGGCGGCTAGCGGTACAACAGGCAAGAAATTCAAATATGGTCCAAGCCTCAAGCCTCTTCTGAAGTTGCCTTATCACATGACTGACGAGGAAAACAGCGCCGAAGTGGCTTCCCAAGTGAAGACCCATTTTGCACCGACCCCCCCCCCCCCCCCCCCCCCCCCCCCCCCCCCGCCGCCGCCAAAGGAGAAAGTCATACAACAATTTATTGATAATGCTCAACCGGCTGTGAAGCATAGGGACTCAGACTATGAGCGCTCTATCAAGAAGTTATATCGTGCACAAAAGAGAAGGAGTCGAGCTCGAGCGAAACAGTTGGCAAAAAAAGTGGGAAAACTGTTCCCCAGCTGGGAGAACAGGCAGTGAAATCGATCCCCCCGCTCATTGTGCAACCACATGGGAGTACCGCCGATCAGCTGGTAATAACCGACGATCATAGAAGGCAGGCTAAAGAGGCCGGTGTCACTGTTCAACAACTCTTAGGCATCGAGGAATTCCAAACGTTTACAGAGGAGGAATTAAGATGGAAATTTGTCCCCGGGCACCCTCTAGTCAAGCCTGAGGAGATCCCGCTTCTATCAACGAGAATGTATCAATTGCATGAGTGGTACCTGAGAGAAGTAAAGAACGGGTGAGAGTACCTCATGGTGAAAGTCCAGGAAGATCATTACTTCCATGCAAAAGGTTTGTGGGTTGAGTTTCAAGAAATGTTTCAGTTATTCAATCAAGACGCACTCGATAAATCTATCGTCAGTTGCTATTGTCTGTAAGTGATTTCTTTCTGTAATTTAAGTCTCTAGCTAGTTGTGCTCATTCATTACCTGTAATTATCCTCACTATATTCTTTTCTGTGGTTTTATGCAGAATGAAGATGTATGAAATAAAAATAGATGGACGCTATGCCATTGGGTTCATTGACCCAAATACCATTAATCAAGAGACATGGTCAATTGAATGGTCGAGAAAAGACATAGAGAGAAGCTTACTAGAGTTTTTGAAGCGACTAAATACCCAACCAGAAATATTACTTCCTTACAACTTCGGATGAGTGACACTGTCTTGTACTACAAATTCTGTTTTTGCTTACTAGATATTGATAAGTAGTGTAGTTGATGAGTTATGCACATGCCCACTTAATTATACAAACGTGTGCGCATGCAGTTTCCACTGGATCCTGCTAATCATTAAAGTTGACGAGAGAAAAATTCAAGTACTGGACTCACTACTTAAAGACGTTAATGACTACGCAATCGTGAGAGGGATGGTCGACAGGTAATTTCAATCATTATCGCACTATGTCGGTCTCTTTAGTTCATTTTCTGATATAAACTAATTAATAACTCCTTTATTCATTTTCTTTGCCGGCAGGCAGGGCTTGGCAAAAGTTCATCAAACAGGTTGAAGGCGCATTGAAATGGGTGCGACCCAAGGTAATTAATTAAGTAGTACTAGTTAGCTACGTCCGTGCATCTCTTTAATTCTAGTTTCAATATCATTATCATGCTTGATTAATTATTATCTGATTGAATTCTATTCTCGTAAAGGCCTTGAGGCAGGCGCAGGGGAATAATTTATGTGCATACTACGTTTGCGAGAACATTCGCATGATGATGTCCGAAAGGACTAAAGATGATAGATCACTTTGGGTACGTTTGCCAGAACACTATTCACAATTTTTATATCATTATCTAATATATATACACACAACTAAGACATTCATATTGATCTCCTTCTTTAAAGATGTCGGAGATGCGGGATAAGCTCCTACCAACGGATCGCGTACGAGCAATTCAAGAGGAAATAGCGGGATTTTTGCTCGACCAGGTCATAGATCCCAAAGGAGAATACCATTACACCTAATGCGTCCATGTAATGATCTGCAAATTGTAGGAGAAATTGTATATATATATATGTGTGTATGTGAATGGTCGTACGAGAAATTCGATGATATATATATATGATCGGTTCTACGGGAAATCTATTTATATATATGCATAACGTGTACAGTATGTAGTAGCGTAAAATATGTTTGAAATGAAAAAGAATTAAATGGAAAGCACAAAATTAAAATGAAAAATAAACAATAAACAATAAACCCATAAACCCCCTAAACCTTTTAGTCCTGGTTGGTGCCCAGCCCCCCGACACGGGCTCGTGTGTCGGGCATTTTGTCCCGGGTGGTGACGAACCGGCATAAAGAGGGGAGGGGGGGGGGGGGGGGCTTTAGTCCCCACCCTTTAGTGCCGGTTGGTGAACCGGGACTAAAGGTCCTTACGAACCGGGACTAAACCTCGATTCTGCACTAGTGTATCAACAACCATGCTTGCCCGTTGACGACCATACATTTCTGGTGCAAAACTTGAGCTGTCTGACTCAATCCCTCACTCCCTTCCCTTGAGGATTCCACCGGTCCCTTGCAGCTTGGTTTCACTAGTGCTTTTGAGTTTGTTGTGTTCTTTCTTCTGCAGACCTCTTGGCTGGTGAGCTTTCTTAACTGTAAGAAACAATTTTCCATGTGTTGCTTTTGTTCCTCCAGGACGGATGAATCGGTTGCTTTTCGCGCACCGGATAGGGATTTTGGGCACTAGTTCTCGGGACTAATCTTTGGTATAGGAGCGAAGCCCAAGAAAGTCCCGTCATTAACGTACCTACTACTCAAGGTTTAGAAATGTGTCCAAAGAGACCCAGCCCGGTGTGTGCTCGATCAACCACTGGCTGCGTCCTTGATAGTACTGATAAGTACCTTGTGAATTCACATCTCTAGGTTAAGTATGTTGATGGGACTTGTCTCTACTTATGATATTATTCAACAGCCAATATAATAATATGCGTTCAGTAAATTACTGAGACAATCTTCTATTTTGTGATTTTCTAGCCTGGTGTGAGATCACAAGTTGAAACCCAAATCAAGCCACAGGTACTGTGAAGACGGAAATTAAGGACAGTATAACCGCACCTAATCCCTGCCTTTCACAGCGATTTGGGTTTTTGGCCGTCGGTTTTTGTTATCTATACGTTTCTGGTCGTCAGATCTGATTTATGCGCCGCGTCTACCGCTTCTGGGCCGACTGTCCTGGGGGACGCTACTCTGGTGGAAAAATCCATGTGTCCTGGTCAATTGCGCCTGTGCGCGTGGCCCAACTATCCGATCAGTCCACTGTCCACCCGATCCATCCTCTCTCCTTCGCGTAGCGCCTCCTCCCCTCCTGAGCCCTGGGCTGTTGCCGCTGCAATCGACTCAGGTCGCTCCTCTCCCCTACCCTCTAGTGACGCCGCCGACGGCAACAGGACACTTGCTCGGATGCAGCACCACCAGAAGTGGCCACCGGAGAGCCGGTCGATCCGCCTATGAGGTAGCATGCGATTGGTACCCCCTCCACGCTCGCCTCAGCCCCTTCCCCTTCCCCTCTCTCTTCCCGGTTACCGCAGATCCCTGTCTCTGCCGCCGGTGTTCCTCATGGCTGTTGCTCAAGTCCACACCGCCATCCCCGCCGCTAGGTTTCTGCCCTTGCTCCACGCCACCGCTGCCGCTCCAGGTTGCTGGGCTGCTGTTTTCGTAACGCTCCTCCCCATACTACATCCCATCGCCGGTCCTCATCCCCATCCCCGGCGGCGCCCTAGATGGAGGTCGGCGGCAGGTATTCCTATGGTGGCCGCGCCCAGCAGGATCCACGGCGGCGCAAGTATCCTCCCCGTCATTCTTCTCCTATCCTTTCTCCTCCGCGTACGACCCTCGTCCGCCGCGTCCCACGCACCTCCGCTGCGGCCGGATCCATGCAGGCGCGGCCACCATAGCCCAGCCCCTCCACCGTTGCCCCCTTCCTCCCATCCCAGCCCTTCTTCCCCTTCCTATTTGCTATAGAACAAAAGGGATGTTGATGTGTGACTGATCCACGCCATCTACTGTAGAACAAAAGGGATGTTGTGGTCACAATCTTGTATGAAGTAATGCCCAATCCTTCTGATCACAAGTAAGCTTTGTTAAAATTTTCATCTATTTCTTTGTATTGTGAGTTTATTAGTTCTAGAGTTGGATATTGATTTACCTCGTGCCAACACACTAGGCAAATGACTTTGTTTCTTGATGATGCTTCTATATTACTAGCAACTGAGGGCATCTGTAATATCTTGATCTACTCTGTGCAGATTGTGGAGAGATACATAGACCTGTAGAAGATGGAGGAAGTGACTCTAGCTAAGCACACAAATATCCTTGATACTCCCCGATCTATTTGTACATGTTTGATGTTTAGGCACTGAGGCACAGGAAAAACAGGCGAGCAACGAGCCCGGGCAGCTGGCCAAAGGTGAGGGCACACGTAATCTGTGCCGCAAGGTCCGACATCTCCCTAATCCTATTCGCCAAACAAACATCAAACCAATCTGCGGGTTTTTGATTTATCCCCTCCCTCTCAATGTAAGTAGAGTTTTCCAATGCATTTCTTTTCTTGTATGTAAACCAGATTCAAATGGCCTGGATATGCAACCGCTTGATATTGTTGTCATCACACTAAAGCTCTTGTGGCCTAATGGAAAGTGTATGACTCTAATCAGGTGATTCGAGTACCAACAAATGTGATTACTTCTGTGCTGCCTATGACCATCTAATGTAACTTAAGCATCTAAGCTTGACTTATTGTTTTCTATTCTTATATATTTGATTCTATATCTGATGGGCATTTTGCTTTTTGGGTGCTTGCACAACTAATTGAAACACCAATGGAAAATTTCAAGGATTATATTAAGGTATATGCTCAACTCTTTATGTTTATTTTGAATTTCTCATGTTTTACGATGGAGGTTTTTATACGTAATTCTTTGATTACATTTTGCAAAAATGCATTGGTTGTCAATATCGTTAGCTCTCCACACTAACAACTTACCTTAGTAGTACACTTATATGTAATTAATAACGTCAACGCCGCTGGACAAGTCCTTTCATCTGCACCCATCAGTTTTCTACATCTCAAGAAATTTGAACATGAAGTTTTCAAACTTGAGTAAATGAATTTCCTTTGTCCAAACGAGAATTGTGAAGTCGTACAGACTTCCTGTGATTTCTTTACCCAACTCATCTTACAGATATCCTGGATAGACAGGAGGTTGTTCATGTCATCAAAAACTGCTACAAGAATCTAAGCCCAATTGAAATCATTTTTTTACCCAAAGTGCAACTACAACTACAGATAGGAGGTTGTTCCTATCGAAGCTGGTGTACTAAGATGTTAATTAGTGAGTACTGCTAAACATGAAGTGTGTTATATGTAAATTAGCTGCATGTCATGTTGAGTACTTGCTTTCTTGGTTTCTAATTTCAGGATTTATTGCCTGGTTCTATTATTTTTTGGATAATACTATTAAGATGCAGCCGTGTCACTTTGCCTCTAATATTTCTACACATATTGATTTTCTCTACCCGCATGCTTTTATTCTGTGTGACTAAATGTCCAAAACATTTTCATCTCAATGCCGGCCAAGGAAATTCAGATCGTTGTCATCTAAGTGATCTCTATGTTAGCTTCATAGTCAGCCTCAACTGTCAATGGGAGGTTTATCCCTAATAATAAAATGTAAATGTGGAAAATGGAAATATTATAGATTTTTTTTGTGTAGGTAAGCAGTGTCGTGATTTGAATGCCAAAAGTATTTAAGTAAAAAGGTTCAGGCTTACCCAAGTGCAATTATCATTATGAGCATGATTTTCACATTTCAGTAAGTTTGGAAAGGCTTCAATGGTTGCTCGGAGTAAGTTTTGCATTGGTGTTATATTGTTAGTACATTGGCATGTAAACTATTTTGTGTTGGGATGTTTGGTATTAAATCACATTTCCTTCCTCTTCTGCTATATTGCAGGGTTCAAGGCTTCCTGACAAGTGACCATAACCATTGTTCAGGGAAACTGCTTGTTGCTCTCGAGGAAAGTGATGCTGAAGGATCAAGGGTGTCTCTCAATCTTGTTTTTGCGGTGGAGCTATTAGTTACCTTGACCATGTTGTATCTCTTCTGATTTCTTCAGTTAAAAGGTCATCGATTGCTGAATTGTGTCTTCTACGCTACAATGTCTTATGATCTGTACATCGGTAATGCAAACAAATGACTTCTATCAGTAAATGTAGACAAATGAATTCCACAACTATGTGAGCTTTCTTAAATAGATATTGTTACTTAAAAAAATATACACATACAAATATATGTGTCAATTCCTATATAATTTTATTATCAAAATGGACGGGCGCGGCAACGCGTGCCATCAATGATCTAGTACATAGTTAAGATTGTGCATGCAAATTGAGTACATATGATCCACTCAAACGACCAAAATGAATATTTTCAACAATTTTGTTTATGGCCTCACATACATGTGGCTGAATAATGCAAATCTAGATCTTGCAAAATGTCCAATAGCCTTGAGCGGGACCTGATCATACCACGGATTAGTCTGAATTTTTGGCCAGGATTTGATAAGGCTGACATCAAAAGGCCAAGATGGACCAATAGTGAAAAAAATAAACTTTTTAGAATTAAACATATTGAATTAATCAGTTTTCAAATGATTAATTTCATTTTTTTTATAAAATAGTAATCTAAAGTATTTGTTACTTATGGACTAGACGGCTTTGGTTGACAAGTGGTACTAAGACGTGCTTGGTTGCTGGGTCTTCGGGTCAGGCCTGACCAACATGCTTAGGTGTAGCTTGAGCCTACAACTTGTGCATGTATATCTCTGTATATATACATGTTGTCCAACTGGCACTTGCACCAACGAGAAATCCAAAATAGTGTAGTTGAGATATCTCACATTCAGTGACCTAGAAGGCAAATATGTAAACAACAAATGAATGGTAAAAAAAACTTACGGAATAAGAGGCATTGGGAAGAAGACATCAACTGAAGGGGAGCGGGATCAGTCAAGAAATGGCTATGATAGTCTGAGGGATGGAGGACGTGGAGGAAACGGCTGACATGGTAGACGGAGCTACGATGCTTGTTTGTACTTTGTGCTCATCAGCAGACAATGAGCCCTTCTATCAACTGAGCCGGGCGTGTGCTCAAGCACAAAGTCCGTCCCTGATAGTGTTGGGGTAGGCACCTTCTTGTGATCCACATCTCTAAGTAAAGTACATTGATGGGATGACTTGTCTCTAGTTATGATATTATTCAGCAACCAATATAGTAATATGCGTTCAGTAAATTATTAAGATGATCTTCTACTTTTGCTATTCTCTATCTCGGTAACATATCACATGTTGAAACCCAAATCTGGTTACGGGAACATGCTTTCAAACAGGGTCTGTGTAGATGCCAATACAGAGTTAGGATTGCGCACGCAAAGTGAGTACATACGATGGAGTACAAATGATCCTTTCAAACGATTGAAATTATCAACATTTTTTGTTTATGCATAACCTCACATACATGCGGCTGAATACTGCAAAGCTAGACCTTGGAACACAAAAATGTAGAAGCAACACACAAAATGTCCATTAGCTTTGAGCGGCACTTGGTCATACCATCGATTAGTCTGGATTTCAGGCCTGGATTTGATAAGGCCATGCTAACATCAAAAGGCCAACATGGACCCTTGTTCCATCCTCAAAGAGTATAAAAGTTAAATTGAATTAATCAATTTTTAAATGATTATTTTCGTGTGTCTTTTATAAATTGTAATCTAAAGTATTTGTGACTTATGGACTACGTGGCTTTCGTTGACAAGTGTAGTCAAGACAAGCTTGGTTGTCGGGTTTTTGGCCAGGCCTGACCCACATGGTCATGCGTAGATTGAGCCTACAACTTGTGTACGCATTATTTCTCTTTACATATATACATGTTGCTCCACTAGCACTTGCAATGATGTAGTTGAGATATCTTACATGCAGTGACCTAGCTAGAAGGCAAAGCTAAGAACAACAAAATAATGGTAAAAACTTATGGAATAAGAGACATCGGGAAGGAGACATCAACGGCAGACCGATCAGGATCAGTCCAATGAAGGGCTATGGTCGCCCGTTGGACGGGGGATGTGGAGGACACAGTTGGCATTGTAGACGGAGCTCTAGTGTAGCTTGTTTCCCTCGTGCACAAGACATGGATGTCTTTCTATGTCAATCGCGAACATGAAGAAGACCACACGTTGCTGCTTGAACGTGCAATTTGTTGTCTATATGTGGCGTCTTATGTTCCTAGCTCTTTTGCTTCCCTCTAATTAAACTGAATCAACTTCTAGGCTTCTACGTGCCAGTGGCAGAATTTTCTTGTCACAACCAAAGACTGAGCTAGTCGCCTAGTCATGCATCTTTCTTAGCAACGCATTGAGGGTAACAACTAGTGAAATTTTTTTTAAGAACCTGTAGTACATGGACTTCCAAAGCAAGGAAAACGTCAAACGAAAATCAACGAACAATTATTATATCATTATTCATATCCTTTTATTTTTTAGGTCAGCTCTATGTTACAGAGAATTCACATCATATATAGCATTTCCCTTCTTTTCTCGGATCTCCGCCCCTCGGCTTTCGCTGCCGTTGGCTTCCAAATGCTCGGCTCCATCAGCTCCGCCGTGTATGGAGCCTAAGGTCGTGACGTGGCGGGGGATGGCAGGAGGTGTTGCCGTTGCGCGATCCACATCGTCCGGCATCACCTGCCCTGACATAGTGACAATGGCTCCCGGACCATCCCCACTTGGCTTCGTGGTAGATGTTGTAGATGCCTCGCTCCTGGGCACCGTGCGGCAGTTTGTAGACATCCTCTTCGATGCTCTCGTTGTTTGGAGAATAGCCATCATGCGCGTGAGTGCCGCAATCCCTGGCGACCACTCATTCGTTGGCATGCCTTGCCGTGCCATCCGTATCCCGCCTCGACATCGAGCATCGTCAAGCTTCAACTTCATGTGAGGGTCTGATGAAGTGCATGCTCCCCTCTGAGGTGCTTCACAGTGGGTCTTGGGCATCCGTTGTCTCTGGTACCACAGGCTCGGCAATCCCGCTCTTGCATATCAGACCGAATTGTTGTGAGCCTGGCTTGCGCGTATTGGGAGCCTTCTGGAGCAAGTGAAGGCTGCTCTGAGCAAGTTCTCGACCGTGCCAGCTGTGTTGCAGATCAATCTGACGCCGCGTACTCTTGATGTATCTAGTGTTGGCTCCATACGTATAAGATAGGGGACAGAGCTATATAGTTGTTTCTCGCCTCAAGATGTTTAAAAAACAATGTTTAATGAATATCCGATACTGTAAATTGTCAAGATAGCGTGTCACACATAGTAGTGTCTAGTAAGTGGAGCACGTAGCTGCCTGACAGTCCGGCTATATGTGTGTTGAGCCATAAAATGGGAATGCATTGCAAGCGATACAATACGACGTGGTACTAATCACTCGGCTATATGATAAATCAATGTAAGATAGTACAGACCCAACAACCTTCTGCCAGGCATACCATTGTGTGTGTGCATGTGTGTGTGTATACACTATGGCTTCATCTGACCCATAAAACAATGTGTGTGTGACTCTTGCAGCATTCCTTCCGGGTGCCGTAAAATAGGCCACCGATGAGTAAAAAGAGAAGCATCGGATGAGCTGAAGACACCCAAAGAAGAAGAAAAGATTATTTATTATGGAAACACGTTAGGGAATAGGAAGTGTCGGGAATCTTAAAGTACAAGAGCCGGGGGAGCCAAAGCTCTTCTCAGCAATTTGGGACCCAGGGCCGTTCGATCGGAACCTCACAGCACCTCCAGTTATCCACTCGGCCCTCAAAGCTGGCCGTTGATATGGGCACGAGGCACGGCTGAACCTGACTTTCACGTTCCTCTACTCGATTTCAACACATCCTGTACCTGATACAGCGATTTGTGGTGGAGAGGATGGGGTCTGGAGGTAGGCGGAAGAAGGAAGATGAAGTATTCGAGACAGAGGCGATTGGGGAAGATTACAGCCAAATTTCTGTAACTTACCCGGGGGTCCCTTTCTAGCTCTAGTACTCCTCACAGCTCCCTCGTCGCTGGGTCGAAGAACTTGTTGGGCCTCTGTTTCCTGCTCGGCCGTAAATGGCAGGCTTCTCTTTCCTCTGCTTGTTGAGTAGAGTCCGGGGCGTGACACTGACCGACCGATCCATCGGAGCAACGGCTTACTCTGTGTTGGGGCTTCCGTTCGTCTCCTCGTGATCCCCATCCGTTGACCTGCAGCTGTAAGAGCCAGCTTGTCTCCAAAAAGAAATCTGTAGGAGCTAGCTGATGCGTATTTTCACTTTTTAAATATTCATATGCTGCTCATGTAGACTTGAAATCGCCGACCTGGTCTTCATGAGACCAATTGGCGTTAGTAACTTGTTTTGGTTGGATCACCGGCTCTACCAGCGGCTGATATATTTTTCTTCTTTCCTTTTATACATTCGTGTGGTCGATTCATCATTCGGCATTGTGGCCCGTGTGTGGAAGACAAGTCAAGAGATATGTAGTTGTCGGCGATCCTTGTAAGAAAAACGAAGAAAAAACTGTAGCTAAAAACAGAGTTGTTTGTGGAGTTGTGAAGTTGTGAAGACATATGTAGGACTTCAGGAGAAGAGAGCATGCTTGGAGGCGAGTCTATTCGTTATGCATCTATTCGGTGGCAGCAAGCTGAAGAAGCCGCTGTCCGCTGCTGACTGTGTTGGGCGTGTCGGCAGGGCGTACATGATAGCATCTAGAATTTATGGCGTACTGGGCTAACGAGTAATGTAGGGTCGACACAAGAAATTTATATACCATTACAATTTATATACCACTCGGCCTTTACCCAAGTAGCATATCAAACTCCGTAGGTGCCACAAATAGGAGAAACACTAAGAAGAAAATGTGGTAGATCATTATGGAATGCGAGACACCGGGAACGAGATGATCATTAATTGGTAGACCAAGTAGCATCTCGTCTTCTCTTAGTTGACATGTTGTTCTTTGGTTGGTACTTTTAGGACACGGTTTGCAGCGCTAACTTTAATGGACGAGTGTCTGTTCACACTCGGTCCATCTCTCTTGCTGCAACTCTGAATTTGCGCATCAATGCGATGTCAATCTTCCTACTGATCTTGTCAATTTATCTCAAACTACCTCTTCCTTCGGAGCAGTTGTAGAAGGGTTCCTCTTCACTAGACCGTGGTGGGTCGGTTTTTAGATTGCCATGTTGGCTGACATGGCTACCATTTTGCCAAGTTTGGTGGGACAATGCTGAGCGACTCTAGGCAAAAGTGTATGTCTTCGACGAGGGTCAATGCTGGTGGCGATAGCGCCCATGGCCCCGTTTTTCCTTCTGGGAGGCATCTACGAAGCGCTCGCTCGCTTTTCTCCGGTTTGTGGGCATGTTGGCGATGGACTGGTGGAGGTCAAGTTTGAATGGTGCCAACATTGTTGTTCTTTCTTGTACTTCTTTTTTATTTTCATTGTTAGCGTTTTTGCACGATTGTCCTCTAACCAATCCTGGCATTGTGTGGGTTTTGGTTGATTTTTCGCATCAACTATGCCAAGTTAATGTTTTTTATGTAAGCACATGAGCTTCTTGCCCTCTTGACGAGGTTTCGTCAAACAAATGAGTATTGAAGATAACATGGGTAGGAATGTTGAGATAACGAAGTTGGGTGTGATAGGTGTCTTGCTATTGAGTTCATCAACCATATCATTTTGCTACATGGGCATGGATAAAGCATTTGGAGACACGTCAACCTCCAGTCTGCAGCGGTCTAGTGTGAACAATATTTGGAAGTTGTTAAGGAAATTCAAGGCCGACGTCTCAATTCGTGGCATGCCCACTTTGCGGCTTGTGCTATTGAACTCAGGCATATAGCACAGGCAACCACATTTCCAGTGAACAGAAATATCCTCCAAGCCTAGTTCGGTGATCAACTGTCCACTTGGATTGGCGCCTCGTCACAGGAAAGAGTTCTTCAAGCCGCTCATGTTTTAGGTGCCATATAAGCTCCACCCATTTAGCGTTTTCTGTTTTGCTTACTTTTGCATTATCCCTGTTGTTATTTATTTTGACGGGAACAGCAGGAGCTCTGCTTTTGCATTATAGTAGGATAAAGAAAACAGACAGTACAAGATCCAATCAGGACAGGATCCCGGATAAGAGAGAGCTACTCAATAAACACTTGAAAACTACTTGAAAAAAACCTCTATCTGCCTTACGCTATCACCACCTCTATCTGACCACTCACTTCAGAGAATAACTTTACATTATTCTTTATCAAATTAGCCAACATTAACACAGTCGTCTCTTTCTGCTGAAAAACCCTCCTGTTGCGTTCCTTCCATAGGTGCCAGGCGATGTAAGCCGCCAACGTGATATCCTCATCCACTTTGTCCCTCGTTCCTCGGACGGAGCTACATTGAGGCAACCAGGGGGCATGGCCCTCCCAACCTTGGTAAAAAAAATGAAGAAATGTTTTTAGGAGCTACTTAGATTAGAAAAATATAACCCCTCTGGCCCTCCCAAAAATCCATATTTTGTGTTTCACTACCTGAAGATCCTGTCGAGCTCCGCCACTATCTCTAACCCCTGTCAAGACCTCCATGGTAGCTGCATTTGTACTCTCGACATCGTGGTGCTTTGAAATGTCAGGCGGAAACCTCTGGCCCTCCCAAAAACCGGTGGACTATAAATATTTAGGATAGCGTATCACACATAGCAGTGAGTCGAGCACGTAGCTGCCTGACAGTCCAGCTATATATTTGTCAAGCCATAAAATGGGAATGCATTGCAGCCTGTACGATACAATATATCACTTGGCTACAACATAAATCAATGTAAGATAGTACAAACCCAACAAACTTCTGCACGCGTGTGTATACATATACTACAACCCCATCTTGGCCTATATAGTTATTGTGAAACTCTCTAGCGGAAGTTCACTCTTTCCTGTCATATGGGCCACCGATGAGTGATTTTTTTTTTCCGAAGATGACGCGAAGACACCAAAAGAAGAAGAGAGGATGATTTACTATGAGAACACATTAGGGAATAGGAAGTGCCGGGAACCTAAAAGTACAAGAGCCAGGGGAGCCAGGGCTCTTCTCAGCGATTTGGGGCCCTGGGCCGTCCAAACGGAACCTCCCAGCACCTCCAGCTATCCAACCGGCCCTTGAAGCTGACCGTGGATATGGGCACGAGGCATGCCTAAACCTGACTTTCACGTTCCTCTACTCGATTTCAACAGATCCAGTACCAGATACAGGGATTTGAGGTGGAGAGGATGGAGTATGGAGGTAGGAGGAAGAAGGAAGACGAAGTATTCGAGACAGAGGTGATTGGGGAAGATTACAGCCAAATTTCAACTGGGTATCCCTCTCTAGCTCTAGTACTCCTCACAGCTCCCACGTCGCTGGGTCGAAGAACTTGTTGGGCCTCTGTTTCCTGCTCGGCCGTGAAGGGCAGAGTTCTCCTTCCCCACCCTGCTGAGTAGAGTCCGGGGGCGTGACACTGACCGACTGATCCCTATCGGAGCAACTTGTGTCCTGGGCTTCCGTTCACCTCCGCGTGATCCCCATGCGAATGACTTGCAGCTGTAGGAGCTAGCTGACGCGTATTTTCACTTTTTAAATATTCATATGCTACTCATGTAGACTTGAAATCGCCGACCTGGTCTTCATGAGACCAATTGGCGTTAGTAACTTGTTTTGGTTGGATCACCGGCTCTACCAGCTGCTGGTATATTTTTCTTCTTTCCTTTTTTACATTCGTGTGGTCGATTCATCATTCGGCATTGTGACCCGTGTGTGAAAGACGAGTCAAGAGATATGTAGTTGTCGGCGATCCCTGTATGAAAAACAAAGAAAAAACTGTAGCTAAAAACAGAGTTGTTTGTGGAGTTGCGAAGTTGTGGTGGACTGATGGGCAACACCATGAGAAAACTATGCACGCACGCAAAATCTTGTCGCAATCGTGATATTTGAGGGGTCCTTTCCCAGCTTGTTGATAGAAGGGCTCATCGCTCATGAGAGTCGGGATGAATGTTTGTACCCATCAGCAGACAATGATGGCGTTTTATCGCTTTCCCTTCTGGGGGCATCGTTTTGGAGCAAGTGATGGCTGGAGGGATGGTGGAGCGGTGCTTCATCTTACACATTGATGGCGGCGGATATCGGCGGCATGGCGCTGTGGAGACTCGGCGTCCGATGTGCGGAGATGGACTCGCGCAGGAGGAGGTAGCTGTCTGGCGTCATGGTGACGTTGATGGCAGAGTGGCCAGACAAGGTAGAAGCCTCAATATGCTCTGAAGACGGACCTGTGGAAGATGGCGTCGACGACACACGAGTGCGTCTGACCGGATTGTGCCCCAGACCCGGTATGTGGCTCGGCTGGGGCTTCCGGCTTTTGATGTTAGGCTTAGGTGAGTGGTCTGGGTAGTGGCCCAGCTAGCACCCCTTTATCATATGGATAGGAGTAGCGGCAGATGTTGCCAAGATGGTGGATTCAGGCATATTATTGTAATACTTTGTTAGGTCCTCGAGAATAATCAATAAAGTGGCCGTATGCATCTCCCAAATGCAGAGGCCGGGGGTCATCCTCCTTTTCTAAAAAATCAGCAGACAATGAGCCCTTATCAACGGCCATGTTTGCCGTTGACGACCATTCATTTTGTGGTGCAAAACTTGAACTGCAGGACTCGATCCCTCACTCCCTTCCCTTGAGGACTCCGCTGGTTCCTTGCAGCTTGGTTTGGCTTGCCAAATGTTGTTGCGTTTGTTGTGTTCTTTCTTCTGCAGACCTCCTGGCCGGTGAGCTTTCTTAGCTGTATGAAACAAATTTACATGTTGTTTATGTTCCTCGCGGATGGATGAAACAATTGCTTTTCGCGCATCGGATAGGGCTTTTCTGTAGTAGTTCTCAGGAATAACCCATGGCCTAGAAGAGAAGCCCAATAAAGCCTCGTAATTAACCTACTCAAGATTCAGAAATGCGTCCAAAGAGACCCAGCCCGACGTGTGCTCAACCACCAGCTTCGTCCTTTACAGTGCTTGTAGGCACTCTCTTGTGAATGCATATTTCTATGTTGATGAGATGACCTGTCTCTATTTATGATATTATTCAGCAGACAATATAGTAATATGCATTCAGTAAATTAATCCGGTGATTGTCATTCTTTTGCCCCTGTCAGATCACAAGTTGAAAACCAAATCTGGTTACGGCACAAGCTTTGAAACGGGCTCTACAGATGTAAAAATATAGTTAAGGTTGTGTGTGCAAATTAAGCACATATTTTTGACAAAGGGTGGATTTTATTGATTGAGTATAAAGCATCAAACAGATATAAACACAACGAATATACATCCAGGCTCTGCATAAATAGGATGCACACAGCCAACACCGACGCACACACACAAAAAAAACACGCCAGAAAAAAGCAAAGTTGTACAAGACCAAAACTAAGCCAAAGTGAGAAGTGTTTTTTCCCAAAGCGATCCGAATAGCGATCGACAAACTAAAACAACGACCATATCCGCACCAACTATCCCTTGACGGCATAAAGACAACAATGTTCCTCAATAGCAACGTCTTCAAGAAGGACAGGACGCTCAAGCGTCGTCGTCACCGGATCAAACCACCGTAAGTCAGATTTAAGGTTTTCATCGTGAAGAACAAGTCCGAGCATATCCGAGCAATGCCTTCAATAAGGTAATGAATAAAAATGTTGTCATTGGCAAGCATAACCCAGAAGGGTCAGACCTAAGGTTTTCATCCCAGAGCTTGAGACCGGCTGCTGAAAAAGCACCACCAAATAGGAGTCAATCAAGTGCCGTCGCCACCATTTTTTCACGATCCCAATAGCTACATGCGCGCAGATAGAAATCTCGCCGCCATCGTTGTACAACTACAACCTTTGCGTCAAGCTGCCCTCCATAGCTTGCATTTTGGTGTCGAAGGCAAACTGGGCGGAATGAGAGCTGCCAAAACTCACAAAGGAGCTGAGTATCGTAACAGCTTCGTCTCGTGTCGCTGCTCCAAAGCAAATGATGCAATGATGCGATGGTAAAAACGACACCAAGATGGGGCAAGCCGTACATAACCATCCCACTCCACTGCAGCACCTCTTCAACAGGTCACTCGTTGTTGCCATCATGTCGTTGCAGCCGCCCACTAAACCACCACCCGATCTCCGAGCCATTGCCAATCTGACGCAGCCTATCACCGACATAAACACATATCAGCCATTCAATGACTGACACAAATCTTTTTAACATTTTTCTTTATGGCCTCACATACATGCGGCTGAATAATGCAAATCATGAACTTGGAACGTTGAAATAAGTAAGTAACACAAAATGTCTATCGGCTTTGAGCGGGGCTATAGTTGATCATACTATGGACTAGCCTGAATTTCTGGCCATGATTTGATAAGACTGACATCAAAAGACCAAGATGGGTCTTGTTCCATCCTGAATAGTGTAAAGAATACATTGTTCAAAATTAAACATATTGAATTAATCAGTTTCCAAATGATTATTTAAATGTATCTTTTTCATAAAATATTAATCTAAAATATTTGTGAATTAGGGCTTAGACGGCTTTGGTAGACACCTGGTGTGAAGACGTGCTTGGTTGTCGGGTTTTCGGGCCAGGCCTGACCCACATGGTTAGGTGTAGCTTGAGCCTACAACATGTGTACGAATGTCTCTGTGCATATATACATGTTGCTCCACTAGCACTTGCCCCAACGAGAAAACCAAAACAGCGTAGTTGGGATGTCTCACATGCAGTGACCTAGCTAGAAGGAAAATCTGAGAACAACAAAAAATGGTGAAAAAACCTTCTGAAATAAGAGGCATCGAGAAGGAGACATCAACAGATGTGGGCGCAGGATCAGTCGAAGAAATGGGCCATGATGGTCAAAGGGACGGAGGAAAAGGAGACCACGGCTGGCATCGTAGACGGAGCTCTGCCTTGCAATAGCGGTTGATAATTTTCCGTTCCAGTGTAGCTGGTTTCCCTTGTCCACAAGACATGGATGTCTTTCGATGTCAACCGCAAACATGAAGAAGGCCACGCGGCGCTGCTAGGTCGTCCAGCTTGTCGTCAATCTGTGGCTTCTTATGTCCTTCACTCTTTGGTATCCCTCTAATTAAACGGAATTAGCTTCCAGGCGTCTATACACGCCAGCCGTAGAATTTGCTTGTCACAAGCAAAGACTGAGCTAGCAACTCATCTTTCTTAGCCATACATTGTGGGTAACAGCTAGTGGAGAACATTTTGAGAACCCGTAGTACATGGACTTCCAAAGCAAGGAAACCTTCAATGCAAATCAACAAAAAATGATTATATTACTATTCGGGTCCTTGTATTTGCACGTCAGCTATATGTTACAGAGAATTTACATTATATAGCATTCACCTTTTTTTTCTCGGTAGATAGTAAATGGGTTGTAAAATAATTAGAGTGGTTGACTAAGCTTGTCACAACTAGCTCAACAATATGCATTCTTGAATGATTATGCATGTACTGCCTATGTCCTGGCAGACTGGTTTGGCTAGCCAAATACTTTTGAATTTATTGTCTTCCTAACTGTAGGAAATACTTTCTGTTTCCCATGTTGCTTTTGTTCATCCCGGATCGATGTGACAGTTACTTCGTGCACCTCGATAAACTTTTATGTAGTAGTGCTACCCTTGGCCCAGGAATCAAGATTCAGAAATGTGTCCTAAGAATCCCAACTCGGGTGCTCAACCAGCAGCTCCGCCCTTGATCATGCCGGTAGGCACCTTCTTGTGAATCCATATCTCTAGGTTAATTATGTTGACCAGGTGACGTGTTTGTGCGTATGATGTTACTTGGCGGACAATATAGTACGCAGTCAGTAAATTATTTAGATGATCTTCTACATTTGTCATTCTTTAGACACATGTTAGATCACAAGTTGGTACCCAAATCTGGTTACGGGTACAGATTTTTAGATGGGTGGTGTGTGCAGAAATAAAAATATAGTTAAGATTTTTCTTGCAAATTAAGGAGATTTGATTCATTCAAACATTGAAACGAATCATTTCTATTTTTTTGTTGATGGCCTCTAAATAGTGCAAATCTAGTGGCACGTGGGCGCTTGCCGACGCCACCCAAATCTTAGTCCCGCAGCTTTCGCCAATGCCGGCTTCCATATGCTTGGCTCCGTCAGCTCTACCGTTTATGGGGCCTAGGGTCATGACGTGCGAGGGGTGACATGAGGTGTTGCCGCTGCGTGTTTTCATGGTAGATTTTGTAGATGCCTCGCTCCCGGGAATCCTGCAGCTGTTTGTAGAGATCCCCTTCGATTCTCTCATTGTTTGGAGAACGGTGATCACGCGTGTGAGTGCCGCAATCCCTGGCGACCACTCATCTCGTTTGCATGCCTTGTCGTACGTGCCAGCCGGGTACCGCCTCGACATTGAGCATCACCAAGCTTCAAATTCATGTGAGGGTCTGATGAAGTGTGCGCTCCCCTCCAGGCGGTTTACAGTGGTTCTTGGGCATCATTCGTCTCTCGTACAACTGGCCTGGCAATCCCGTCAGATGCCGTGTTGTAGTCTGCTCTGGTAGATCAGGCCGAGTTTTTGTGAGCCCAACTTGCGTGTATTTGGAGCATTATGGAGCGAGCGATGGCTGCTCTGAGCAAGCTCTCAACCATGCCAGGTTGTGTTGCCGATCAATCCGACGCCGCGTCCTACTGATGTGTCTAGTGTTGGCTCCGTACAAAATAGGGGCAGAGCTATATGGTTATTTGTCCTCTCGTGTTGGGGACAATTCATTGTCGATGTCTGACTTGTCTCTTGTGTTGTCGGTGAGTCCAACGGTCGTGCTCGTCCCTCAGGTGCTATAGACCGTGCCCGAACTTTGGGAGCCATGTCCTGAGCCCTACTTCGCCTCTGTCAGTGGAGCATACAAATGTGGACTCATCGGTGACCTCGTGTGAAGGACATGATTCACCACTGTCATGTGAGCAACTGGAGGTGCCTGTGTCCATAATGTCGGTATTTCTGAGGTTGATGATGTTGTGGAGACCTCTATGTTGGCACATGTGGGGGCTGGTTCTGATGTTGTTGCCATGCACTCATCTGAGTCCATCGAGGAGATGGATCACATGTGTGATGATGTTGTCATGGTTGAAGTGCCGGTGCCTAGCCTTGGGGACTTGTTCGCCATCAAGCCTGTCAAATACCTATCTAACTTGGATGCTAAATCCAAAAATATGATAGGATGTCTCTTGAAGCATAAGGCATCGGGGGACAAATACAAGAAAGATGGCGCTCAACCTCGATCTAACATCCACGAGTAGAAATCTAGCAAGTGCAATGGCAAGAAGGGTGGTGATAATGGGGATGCATATGTGCTTCCATGTTACTGTTGTCTAGGCTGCAAGTTGTAGGTGACCTTGGGTTTTCAGTGGTAATGTTGTGACCCTAGTGTGTGGGGATTGCAAATTTGCAGTGGTTCTATGTTCGGTGTGTTTGTTGGGTGATCCTGTGGCTCCATTGTTCGGAAGCACTAGTTCGCATGAGTAGGCAAATTTGTGACGGATTTCCCCAATTTTCCATTAATTATCTGGGCAACTCTCTTCTTATTAACTATTGGACGATGCGAAACTTCAGCCTCTGTTTCAAAGAAAAAATAGTGCAAATCTAAAACCTGAAACATTGAACCCCACAAACTGTAACACAAAATGTCCACTAACCTTGAGAGGAATCTGGTAATACACAGACTAGCGATAGTTTTTGATGGTTGATTTGATTCACTTGGGAATGCTGACATCAAAAGGCCAAGACAGATCTTGATCCTGCCCAAAGTGTTTTTTTGGATAGTGAGTAATAACTACCAGTTTTAGCGAAAACTATTTTAAAAAGATGTTTTACTAATTATTCAGTTAGGAATGTTCTTATAGATAATCCTGTTGGACTGAGGTGGGCGTATCTATAAAAGACATCATCCCATGAAGCAGTAACAAGGTTGTTACATATAAAATAAACAAGTTTAGACAAAAACCACTAATAGCTTTTTTCCCAAAACTTGGTTTCAGTGTTTTACGAGAACCGTTTTCAGATATCCTTGAGTTAGTTAGACAAAACCAAAGAAATATTAGTTATTTGCGCTGCTAAACGAGTCCAAAGAAAACAGATTCTCTAACAACAGTTATCTAAATAACCCCTAAGTGTGTAAAAAGATACATATGTGTTTAAAGTTATGTTACCGAATTTATCATTTTTGACTAATTACTTTACACTATCATTTTGTAATAAAATATAATATTTATGGCCCGGGGAGCCAACATCTTATTTCCACACAGAAAATCCCAAGCTGCTTAGGTTGGCCAGTGGAACCAAGAGGAGCTCCGTTGTCGGCCTTTCAGGCCAGGCTGGCCTATCCCACATGGCTAGGTGTAGCTTGAGTTTTTTTCTTTTTTTTGCCGGAAAGGTGTAACTTGAGTTAATTAAGTAACTCATGTAACATATTGTTTGTCTCTGCATATATAGGTTGCTGCTCTACCATATGCCCCGATGCAGTTGAGATAACTCGTATGTGGTGGCCTGGCCAGAGCAAACTCTGATAATAACAAAACAAAAAATCATTTTTTTTTGGAATAGGAGGCATCGAGAAGGAGATATCGACATGTTGACACAGAAGATCGGCATAAGAAAGTAGAAGTATTGGAGAGAGGGGATGGGGGAAGATTACAGCCAGATTTCTGTAACTTACTCGGGGGTTCCTCGCTAGCTCTAGTGCTTTTTTTTAGGCAATCTAGCTCTTGTACTGCTCACAGCTTCCATGTAGCTGGGTCGAAGTGCTTGTTGGGGCTCTGTTTCCTGCTATGCCGTGATGGGTCTGTAAATTAGGTTGGAAGCGTTGAACCCTTTGTCTCGGGCCGCATTGATATATATTGGGCAAATGCCTTGGCGTACACGAAGTAGAGATCGACCGTGAACGAGATCGATCATTACAGGAGGTTGAAAGAGGAGATACGAGAGAAGAAGAGATAGAGAGGGATTACAAGTTAAACTGAACTCCTAACTCTATACAATTCTAACACTCCCCCTCAATCTAAACCTCATGAAGTTTTGCCAAGGTTGAGATTGTACTTAAACTCATCCAACTTCCTCATAGTAAGAGGTTTTGTAAATCCATCGGCGAGTTGGTCTCCTGTAGGGATGAATCGAATCTCAAGTAGCTTTCGAGCTACCCTTTCTCTGACAAAATGGAAATCAACTTCAATGTGCTTTGTACGTGCATGGAAAACAGGGTTGGCCGAGAGATAGGCTGCACCAATATTATCACACCATAATCTCGCAGCTTGTGGAGCCTTAATTCCAAGCTCATAGAGTAATGCATGTATCCACATTACTTCAGCTGTAGCATTTGCCAAAGCTTTGTGGAGCCTTAATTCCAAGCTCATAGAGTAATGCATGTATCCACATTACTTCGGCTGTAGCATTTGCCAAAGCTTTATATTCAGCCTCAGTGCTTGATCTTGAAACAGTAGCTTGCTTTCTTGCACTCCATGACACAAGATTTGTTCCCAGAAAAACAACAAAGCCACCTGTAGATCTTCTATCATCAGCACATCCTGTCCAGTCTGCATCAGAATATGCAGTAACAAGCATAGAAGAGTTCTCGGTAATCTGAAGTCCAAGTCCTTCTGAAAACTTGAGATACCTTAAAATCCTCTTAACTGCAGTCCAATGAGTAGTGCCAGGTGCATGTAAATATTGACATACCTTGTTCACAGAATAAGAAATATTAGGACGTGTAAGTGTCAAATATTGTAAAGCACCTACAATACTCCTGTAATTTGTTGCATCCTCTGATCCAAGTGCCTCTCCACTTTCTACTGTAAGCTTTTCTCAGGTGGAAATTGGTGTACTCACAGGCTTGCAATTTTCCAATCCAACCCTCTTGAGTATGTCAGTGGTGTATTTTTCCTGTGTAGGGTTTATACCATCTTTTATCCTTTTGACCTCTATACCAAGAAAATAGTGAAGATCACCCAAGTCCTTAAGGGCAAACTCGGGCAAACTCCAACTTTAGATCCTTAAGCAAACAAGTGGTAGCATTTGAACTTGAGCTAGCAACAATTATATCATCAACATAAACAAGCACAAATATAGTGACATTGCCTTTATTGTAAAAGAACAATGAGGTATCTGCCTTGGATGGTGTGAACCCAAGTTGTTGTAACTGCATGCTCAATCTAGAATACCAAGCTCTTGGGGCCTGTTTTAAACCATACAAAACTTTATCCAACTTACAGACATAATACGGTGTTCTTTGATCCTCATATCCTCGAGGCTGTCGCATGAACACTTCTTCCTCAAGAACACCATGAAGAAACACGTTCTGAACATCTAGCTGTCTAAGGCTCCAACCTTTGAAAATAGCAATAGACAACACAAGTCGAATAGTAGCTGATTTAACAACAGGACTGAAAGTATCTTCATAATCAATACCAAACCGCTGTTTAAATCCTTTAGCAACCAATCTATCTTTGTATCTGTCTATACTCTCATCAGACTTCTCTTTATCTTGTACACCCACTTGCAATCAATAATGTTGTTACCATGCTTCGGTGATACTAGATGCCAAGTTTTATTTTTCATAAGGGCATTATATTCAATATCCATTGCTTCCTTCCAATCTTTATGAGCAAGAGCATCATGCAAATTAGTTGGTTCACCGACAGTAGTAAGAAAGGCACGCTTAATTTTATCATACCTTATCGTAGCATCAGTATATTCCTTGTCCTTGACAATACCTGACTGAGATCTCGTAAGCCGGCGAGGAAGCGCAGGAACTTGTGCAGACGTTGTTGCAGCAGATTCTGTAGCAGGGTGATCCGCCATAGAAGATCCAGCCAGATCATCAGCCGAACCCTGGTCCGAGGGAGAAAGCGCGCCAGGTGAGGCGGGAATCATCCTCGCGATTGGCGCACCAGCCAGACTGCGCCGTTTGTCGCACTCCTGGTCCGTGCGGGCGAAGGTGCGCAACACGCCACCAGCGCTGGGCCCAGCCGCTGTCCCGCTGTCGGCCGCTGTCTCGGCTTGCGAAGCCGTGTCGCCCGACGATTCGGCCCCGCACGCGCCTAGGCCAGTGGGCTCCGCCCGATCGGGGCTGTCGGCCACCCGGTCGCGGCTGGCTCCACGCGAGGAGGTACGATCCGCCTGGGATCCTGCGCCGGGCGGTACGGCAGACCTGGCGCCAGGATTTGCATCGGATCGGGCGCTGCTGTCAGGGGAATCAGCAGTGGATCCCGTGCCAGTTTTGGCAATATCTTCACACATAAAATGATGGCCTGAATCTGCACATTTATCACCAAAATCACAAGTTTCTATGGAATTATTCACATGATCAGTTTTATTTAATTCACCCCCGTGATCAGAAAGAAGTGTTATTTCAGCACGAAGAAGAGTGCCTGCATTGGGGTGAAGCTTGGCAAACGGAAAGAGAGTTTCATCAAAAACAACATCTCGAGAAATAAAAATACGTCCGGTTGAGATCTCTAAACACTTATATCCTTTGTGGAGATTACTGTAGCCAAGAAACACACACTGAGTGGAACGAAACTCAAGTTTATGACGATTGTAAGGACGCAAGTTGGGATAGCAAGCACAGCCAAATTTTTTGAGAGAGTTGTAGTCAGGTTTTTGATCATATAATCGTTTCAAAGGAGTAGAGTTGCCAATGACTTTACTAGGAAGACGATTGATAAGATATGTGGCTACAATGAATGCTTCATCCCAGTATTTGAGAGGCATAGATGCGTGTGCTAATAGTGAGAGGCCAACCTCAACAATGTGGCGATGTTATCGCTCAGCAGAGCCATTTTGTTGATGAGCATGAGGGCAAGATACATGATGTTCAATGCCTATTCTACGAAAGAAAGAGTTGAGCTTCTCATAATCCCCTCTGCAGTCACTTTGGACTGTCAGATTTTTTCTCTCAAAGTGCCTTTCAACAAGTTTCTGAAACTCTTGGAACACAGAGAAAACTTTGGATTTGTACTTAAGCAAATAGATCCAAGTAAACTTGCTATAGTCATCAATGAAGCTAACATAATATTTTTTTCTTCCAAAAGAATCTCTGGCATGACCCCATACATCACTGAAAATAAGCTCTAAAGGAGCATGAGACACACTATTTGACTTAGGATAAGGGAGTTGGTGACTCTTGGCACATTGACAAGCTTCACAAACGGACTCACTAATTTGACTATGTGACAATGGGAGATTGTCTTTATTAACTACTTGTTTGACTATGATCGATGATGGATGTCCTAATCTTTGATGCCACCTTGCCAAAGAGGGCTTGATGATGGAGTGGACTTGACGACGCTTGCGACTAAGTGCTCCGGAAGAGATGGGGTAGAGCCCTCCATGCATCTACCGTGATGAAGGAGTTCCCTCGTTGCTTGATCCTTTATAAAAAAGTAACGAGGGTGAGTTTCAAAGAAGATATTATTATCGGTGGCTAAGCGAGACATAGATGCAAGATTTTTGTCGGCTTGTGGAACATGAAGGACATCTTTTAGGACTAGATCACGTTTAAGAGTAGGGGAATTATTAATAAAAGCTTGACCAATGTGACGAATATCCATACCTCCACCGCTTGCGGTGTGAATTTGGTCGTTGCCGAGGTACCTCTCACGAAGGGAAAGTTGCTCTAGTTCACTTGTAACATGATCCGTTGCTCCGAAGTCAACGTACCAAACTCCATCTCCGCCTTGTTCACGAATGGCAGCAGCAACATGACGAGCGTCGGGAATGTAATCTTCATCGTACCGGTGCCAACAGTCCATGACTTCATGGCCTGGCTTTTTGCAAAGCTGGCACCGAGGCCGACCACGAGAGGAGGAGGCGCGACGGCTATTGTTGTTGTTGAAGCCGCCACCTCCTGGATTGTTCCCATAGCCGCTACTGCCGGAGCGAGCGCCCTCGCCCTGGTTGCCGCTGCGTCCACGAGTACTGATGCTGTTGCCGCGGTTCTGCCCCTGGTGACCACGCCCACGGCCGCGACCACGAGAGGCGGAGTTGGTGGAGGATTGCCGGATGTTGGAGCCGTGAAGAAGACTGAGACGGGCATCAAAGCTCAAGAGCTGACTGTACAGCTCCTGTACCGAGACGGGCTCGACCCTAGCAGCGAGCGCCGACATGACGGGGTCGTATTCGAGGTCGAGGCCGGCAAGAATCTTCGAGGTGATCTCCAGTTCAGAGAGGGCGTCTCCAGTGCAAGCAACTTCATCTGTAAGGCTCTTAATTTTTCCAAGATATTCAGCCATGGTAAGGTTACCTTTCTGCAGGTTCGTGAGTTCGATCCTGGTGTTGATGGCTTGGGCTTGGCTTTGGGCAGCGAACATGGCGTGGATGGTGCTCCAAACTTCGGCCGGCGTCTGTAGCGTCACGACCTGTGCAAGGATATCGCGAGAGAGGGATCCCATCAAATACCCTTGAAGTTGTTGCTGCTGTGCGTACCAGAGGGATCGGGCGTAGTTGACGATCTGTTCTTCTTTCCCGTCCTTGGTGATGGTGAGGGTGGCCAGCGGTGCCGGACTCTTCCCGTCGAGGTGATGTTCCATCTGAGCGCCTTTGATCTGAGGCAGCACAATGGCCTTCCATAAGAGGAAGTTTCCCCTCGAGAGCTTCTCCTGTGGCGGCGATCCGAGAGATCCAGCAGTGGTGTTGGAGGATGATGCGATGGCGGAGGACGAGGTGGTGGTGAGCGTGCCCATGGTGCTGGACAGCGATGCGGCGGCGGTGGTGGACATGATCTCGGTCGAGAGAGGTAGCTAGATGCGATCTTCGATCTATGAGGAAGAGGCTCTGATTACCATGTAAATTAGGTTGGAAGCGTTAAACCATTTGTCTCGGGCCGCATTGATATATATTGGGCAAATGCCTTGGCGTACACGAAGTAGAGATCGACCGTGAACGGGATCGATCATTACTGGAGGTTGAAAGAGGAGATACGAGAGAAGAAGAGATAGAGAGGAATTACAAGTTAAACAGAACTCCTAACTCTATACAATTCTAACAGGGTCAGCTTCTCCTTCCTCGCCCTGCTGAGTAGAGACCGGGGTGTGACACTGACCGACTGATCCCTCGGAGCAACGGCTGAGTCTATGTTTGGGATTCCGTTCGTTTCTGCATGATCCCCATACATTGACCTTCGGCTGTATGGGCTAGCTGATGCGTATTTCACTTTTTAAATATGCATATGCCGCAGTAACTTGTGTTGGCTGGATCACCGGCTCTACCAGCGTCTGTCAGTTTTGTACTTAAACAGAATGGTTAGCACTACACGCTTGTTTTTTTTGGAGGATCCTGCAGTAACTCCGACGTCTGATCTTTTTTTTTTTTGGTTTCGTGTCGTCGAATCATAATTCAGCCTCCTGGTGCCTGTGGAAGACGAGTGATCTTTCGTGTGATCATTTTTTTTCTTTCGTGTGGAAGACGAGTCAAGCGATCTATAGTAGTCGGTAATCCCTGTAAGAAAGACGAAGCAAAAACTGTAGCTGAAAACAGAGTTATTGTGAACTGGTGGGCAAACACCATGAGGAAACTCTGCCTTTATGTACCAGCGTGCGGCACACACGCACCCACGATCTTGGCGCAACGTGATATTTGAGGGGGGTTTTCCCGCATGTGTCGGCTCGAACCCAGATCGAGTAGGCAGGCTACTCACCGCTACAGGCTCAGGATGCTTGTTTGTAGTCATCAGCAGACAATGAGCCCTTCTATCAACGGCCAAATACTTTCGTTCACAACAAAAGACTGAGCTAGTCACGCATATTTCTTAGCAACGCATTGAGGGTAACAACTAGCGAAAACATATTTAAGAACCTGTAGTACATGGACTTCCAAAGCAAGGAAAACCTCAAACGAAAATCAACAAACAATTATTATATCACTATTCATATCCTTTTATTTTGTATGTCAGTTCTATGTTACAGAGAATTTACATTATACTATATAGCATTCACCTTTTTTCTCGGATCTCCGCCCCCTCGGCTTTCACTGCCGCCGGCTTCCAAATGCCCGGCTCCATCAGCTCCGCATGTATGGGGCCTAAGTTCCTGATGTGGAGGGGGATGGCAGGAGGTGTTGCCGTTGCGCGGTCCACATCGTTCGACATCACCAGCCCCAACACAATGATAATGGCTCCTGGACCATCCCCATTTGGCTTCATGGTAGATGTTGTAGATGCCTCGCTCCTTGGCACCGGGCGACAGTTTGTAGAGATCCCCTTCGATGCTCTCGTTGTTTGGAGAACCGCCATCATGCGCGTGAGTGCCACAATCCCTGGCGACCACTCATTCGTTGGCATGGCTTGCCGTGCCGTCCATGTCCCACCTCGACATAGAGCATGGTCAAGCTTCAACTTCATGTGAGGGTCTGATGAAGTGTGTGCTCCCCTCTGAGGCGCTTCACAGTGGGTCTTGGGTAGCAGTTGTCTCTAGTACCACAGGCTCGGCAACCCCGCTCTGTAGTGGTGGAGCTACAATAATGAATCTGGGCGGGCCAGTACAAAGGGAAGCCCAGAAAATTTTCCTCTCATGGACCAGACTGATGGGTGAACTGATTAGGTGCATAAACTTACAACCAGACTGATGGGTGAACTGATTAGGTGCATAAACTTACAACCAAGAGGTTCAACGTTTGCCTCCGCTTCCGCTGCCCATGTCATATAGCTCCAAAGAAGCATAGACGTGATGAATTCAAGACCCCGCGGCCTACGTCGATCCCGAGTAAAGTTTTAAATAGCCGGCTATAGCCCAGCTATAGCGGTTTGAGCAGGTGCCGCTATATGGCATAGCCCGCTAAACTTTTGAAATAGTCGGCCATAGTGGGCTATAGCTGATTTGGAGGGCCGCCACTATTTCGTATAGCCCGCTATTTAAAACATTGATCCCGAGTGTTGGAGAGGGTCCTACGCCGATCCCGAGTGTTGGAGTATAATGTCCTCATAGTTCGGATTTTTGGATGAGTTGGCTGGAGCATGACTGCGGGAGGGAATAGAGGAGAAGACAGGGAAGGCACCAGAAGGGGACGCGAGATGCAGCTGATGATGGCACAACGGAGAAGACGACAAAAGCGCAAGACTTCAAATTCAGTCACAATCGTCCGCTTCACTTCCGCTACGACTGAGGGGGTGATGTTAAAAGTATTATTATGTTTAAGATAAGAGATAAGAGTTAGAGATAGAATATATTTAAATCATGTACGACTTGCCTTCTACTCCAAGTTTCTCGCCCTCACATGTACTCTTATATATACCCCTACAAGGGTCAGATCAATACATCACACAAAAACAAATATTAACCATCCTACAATTTCTACACTATCAACGGCCAGGTGTGCCGTTGATGACCATTCATTTTGTGGTGCAAAACTTGAACTACCGGACTCGGTCCCTCACTCCCTTCCCTTGAGGATTCCGCCAGTTCCTTGCGGCTTGGTTTAGCTAGCCAAATGTTGTTGCGTTTGTTGGTTCCTCCCGGATGGATGAAATGGTTGCTTTCCGCGCATCGGATAGGGCTTTTCTGCAGTAGTTCTCAGGACTAACCCATGGCCTAGGAGAGAAGCCCAATAAAGCCTCCTAATTAACCTACTCAAGTTCAGAAATGCGTCTAAAGAGACCCAGCCCGATATGTGCTCAACCACCAGCTTCGTCCTTACAGTGCTTGTAGGCACTTTCTTGTGAATGCATATTTCTAGGCCAAGTATGTTGATGAGATGACCTGTCTCTATTTATGATATTATTCAGCAGACAATATAGTAATATGCATTCAGTAAATATTCCGATGATTATCATTCTTTCTCCCCTGTCAGATCACAAGTTGAAAACCAAATCTGGTTATGGGGACAGGCTTTGAAACGGGCTCTACAGATGTGAAAATATAGTTAAGATTGTGTCTGCAAATTAAGCATATATTTTCGACAAAGGGTGAATTTTGTTGACTCGGTATAAAGCATTAACCAGATATAAACACAATGAGTACACACGAGGCCTCTGCATAGTTAGGATACACACAGACAACATCAATGCACACACACAGAAAACACTCAGCACAGAGCAAAACTGTACCAGACCAAAGCTATGCCAAAGCGAGAAAAAGAAAAATTCCCAAAGCAATCAGAATAGACAAACTAAAGCAACAACCATATCCACACCAACCATCTCTTGATGGCACAAAGACAGCGATGTTCTTCAACAGTAACGCCTTCAAGAAGGAAATGACGCTCAAGCGTCGTCGTCACCAGATCCAACCATCATAAGTCAGATTTAAGGTTTTCACTCAGAAGAACAAGTCCGAGCATATCCGAACAATGTCATCAACAAGGTAATGACGTAAAAATATCATCATTGAAAAGCAGAACCCACAAGGGTCAGACCTAATGTTTTCACCCCAAAGCGTGAGACCGGGTGCTGAAAAAGCACCACCAAATCGGAGTCAATCATGTATTGTCGCCACCACTTTTTCACAATCACTATAGCTACATGTGCGCAGATAGAAATATCGCCACCTTTGTTGCACATCCATACCCTTTGCGTCAAGTTGCCATCCATAGCTTGCATTTCGCTGTCGAAGGCAAACTGGCCGGAGTGGGAGCCGCCAAAACTCACACATATCGTAGCAGCTTCATCTCGCAGTGGTGCTCCAAAGCCAATGATGCGACTGTGACGAAGACACCAAGATGGGGCAAGCCGTACATCACCATCCCACTCCACTGTAGCACCTCTTCAACTGGTCGCTCGTTGTCATCGTCGTATCATTCCTGCCGCCCACTAAACCACCAGGATCTCTGAGCCATTGCCAATCTGACGCACCATGTCACTGACATAAACACATAATGATCCATTCAAACGATTGAAACTAATCTTTTCAACATTTTTGTTTATGGCCTCACATAAATGCGGCTGAATAATGCAAATCACGAACTTGGAACATAGAAATACGCAAGTAACACAAAATGCCCATCGGCCTTGAGCCGGATCATAGCTGATCATACTAGCCTGAATTTCTGGCCATGATTTGATAAGACTGACATCAAAATACCAAGATGGATCTTGTTCCATCCTGGATAGTGTAAAGAATAAAGTGTTCAAAATTAAACATGTTGAATTAATCAGTTTCCAAATGATTATTTAAATGTATCTTTTCATAAAATATTAAATAAAATATTTGTGACTTATGGACTAGGTGGCTTTGGTTGACAAGTGGTGTCAAGACATGCTTGGTTGTCGGGTTTCCTGGCCAGGCCTGACCCACATGGTTAGGTGTAGCTTGAGCCTACGACTTGTACGAATATCATTGTGCATATATACATGTTGCTCCACTAGCACTTGCCCAAACAAGAAATCCAAAACATTGTAGTTGAGATTTCTCCAATGAATCCTTTGGAAGTCCACAGGCACTATCCTAATGCTCTCATACCATGTTAGAAAATATGCAACTTATATTACCAGGAGTTCAAAACCAACATATATACATGTATAAGAGGATGCCAAAAGGCTAGAATATAAAAGGCAAAGGCCATCATCAATATAACTAACAGAAGGCAAATCTGAAAGGCAAACAACAAAAGAATGGAATAAGAGGCATTGGGAAGGAGACATCAACTGAAGTGGACGCAGAATCAATCTAAGAAAGGGGCTATGATGGTCCGAGAGAAGGAGGACATGGAGGACACAACTGGCATGGTAGACGTAGCTCGGCCTTGCAACGACAGTTGATGATGCTCTGCGCCAGTGTAGATGGGTTCCCTCGTCCACAAGACATGGATGTCTTTCAATGTCATGTCAAACACGAACATGAAGAAGGCCCCGCACTGCTGCTTGCACTAGTAGAAAAAGGCCCATTTGTCCCGGTTCATAAGGCCCATTTGTCCCGGTTCGGGAACCGGGACTAAAGGGTCGGGACTAAAGCCCAACACCTTTAGTCCCGGTTCTTATACGAACCGGGACAGATGGGGCTCCACGTGGCCGCTGCGGTGAGCCCAGAGAGGAGGGCCTTTAGTCCCGGTTGGTAACACCAACCGGGACCAAAGATCATCACGTGTCAGCAGCTCAGGAGCTGGGTTTTTGTTTTTTTTTTTTGAAGGGGGGGGGGGGGTTTGGGGGTTTTTGTGGTTAATTTAGGGGTTTCATTATTGTGTTAGCTAGCTAATAGAGAGAAGTGTCCTCTCTTATCTCGTGCTTGGTCGACGCTAGACTAACGTATGCGAGGACTCGACACGCTAGCTAGTAAGCAAAAGAAGGAAACCATTAAGTACACAAGATCGTCATGAACATATACAGAGAGAAGTGATCGACCTCCTCCTTCTCCGAGAGATTGGTCGAACAACAAGTTTTCGTATATCTATCTGACGCTACTAGCTACATATATACAATATAAGATCCCTAACATCTGATGTCAAGTTCCACATGGTATTCTCCGGCTGGATTGATGACGTGGTCAAGAAAGAATCCAGCCAATTCCTCTTGAATTGCCTTTAAGCGATCTTGTGGTAGGAGTTCATCCCGCATCTGCCAAATCTAATTTGAAGAAGGGGGTCAATACATATATATGAATGAAACTCAACACAAATGATGGTAATAAAATAAAATTGTGAATATTATTGCTTACGCACTTCATATTGTTTTTCAGAGTAGCCCCGCTTAGAGGTCGTTGCGTTGTAGATGTACTCGCAAACATAGTATCCATAAAAATTATTCCCGTCTTTCTGCCACAAGCACTTTACGAGAAATAGAGGTCAATCAAACTGATAATCAAGCATTATAAATGGAATTGATGAAACTAGCTAGAATCAATGGGAGATGCGCAGAACTAGCTAGTAGTACTTACTTTCGGGTGTGTAAATCGCAGATCCCCCGGCAGTCCCGGAACTTCTGTGGTGAACACTTTCCAAACCCTGCAAGACAAAGAAAATAATTACTTGATATCAGGAAATGAACTAAGTTGCCGATATGGTTCGATAATGATCGATTGAACTTACTTCTGGAGCATTTCAGTCATGGCCGCATACTCCTTGGGATCTTTTCGTCTTGAGTCTAAGACGGTTACTAGTCCCTGCTCAAGCTTAATCTCTAGGAGAATAAAGTGGAAGCTACGCACGCATGCATAACTCATCAATTACATTACTATAACCTCGAGTAATAATGGAAACCGAATATGCAGAAGACAGTAACACTCACTTGAAGTTGTAAGGAAAGAGTATTTTATCTTTGTTTTGATTTTTAAGCAACGATTGTAGTAAGTTGGCCTCGGTTTCTTTCGGATTATATGTAACCGTCCATTCATCTATGAGATTTGTGTTAATGAACCCAATATCATAGATTTGTGCATTTTTGCATTCGACGATCTTCAATCTGCATAATATAGTGAGGATAATTATATATACATGCAATGAAAGAGCTGAGCTATATATAGAGACTTAATTACAGAAGTATAGTACTTACAGACAGTAGCAAGTGATGATTATTTTATCGAGGTCCTTTTGATTGAAAAACTGGAAGAACTCCTCAAATGGAACAGACAACAGATCAATTCCAACGAGGTCGTGCTCCTCTTTAACTCTCAGCGTCAAAATATCCTTCCCAGACTTGCAGGTGTCCATGTACCACTTATGGAATCTTCGCATCATCGTTGTTAGAGGAGGATCACCAGGTCTGACGAGAGGCTTCCCGTACTGGTATTTGTGTTCGTCCACCTCCATTGTATCAAAATGTGCATCGTCGGGCAGGTAATCACCAGGATTGGTACCGGGCAGCATCCCCGGCAGATTTGCGACGATATCGCTAGACATCTTGAGCGGGGGGCACGATTGGTTTGCCTGTTCGCCGAGCTGGGGAATTTTGTTCCCACTTCTTCGATCTTGTAACCTTTTGTCTGTTGAAGTAGTTCCCGACCGGCGCGCTCCTTCCACTGCCTTTTTAAGAGCACGGACATAGTTGTCATCCGGCGGAGGCGGTGGTGGTCGCTTCAGGTTCTTCACAGTGCGCTTCAATTTCACCGGATCCATCTTCTCCTCCGGAGGTGGATTTTTCTTTGCAAAAAATTCCCTCACTTGGGCTTTACAGATCTCCGCGTTTTCCTCGTCGGTCATCTCGTATGGTAACTTCTCTAGAGGCGTGAGAGTCGGACCGAATCTGTATTGCCTCCCGCCTCTGGCTGTACTGCTAGACGCCGGAGCAGTCGGAGTGGCTGCGGCTGTCTTCCTTCGTTGCTTACGAGGCGGAGAAGGAGGCGGAGTGCTACGATGCGCCGGAGCAGCCGGAGTGGCGGCGGCTGTCTTCCGCTGTTGCTGACGAGGCGGAGAAGGAGGCGGGCTGCTCGGACGCGCCGGCGCAGGCGGAGAAGGAGGCGGAGTGCCCTGATCACTCGCCAGAGGAGGAGGCGGAGGAGGAGGCGGAGTGCCCTGACTCGCCGGAGGAGGAGGCGGAGGAGGAGGCGGAGTGCCCTGACTCGCCGGAGGAGGAGGCGGAGGCGTCCAGTTCGGAAGGTTGATGAGCTCCTTCCGCCATAGGCATGGAGTCTTCAGAGCAAGACCCAGCTGAGTCTCCCCTTCACCGGTAGGGTGGTCAAGCTGGAGCTCCTCAAATCCCTCCGTTATTTCATCGATCATCACAACAGCATAGCCTTGTGGAATCGGAAGGCAGTGAAAAGTTGCGCCGGGTCCAGAAGGTGCAACGGAGCCGACAGCCGCCTTGACTTTGAGGTGCTGCCATTGCGCCATAAGGTGGCAATCTTGAGCCTCCGTGATAGCATCCATGGGGTAGCTGGGAGCCGTGAAGTCAGGCTGCTGAAGGACCTCGGTGGAAGCCACGCTGCTTCTCTGCTGAGATGGAGGGGTAGCTTCTGGGGTAGCTCCGGCAGGTCGCTGGCTCTGAACTAGTAGTGCTTGTTCCTCTAGCGCTCGTACCCTTGCATTCAGCGACTGCAGTTCCGTCTGCTCCACTTTCCTCCTCCTCTCCCGGGTTTTGTAACCGCCTGCGCTGGGAAACCCAACCCTCCACGCAACGGAGCCTGCCGTGCCTCGTGTTCATCCTGGGTGTTCAGGATTCCCGAGGGCCTGTGTGAGCTCGTCGTTCTCTCTGTCGGGAACGAACGTCCCTTCCTGCGCTGCGGCGATATACTTCTGAAGCTTCTTGACGGGTATTTCAAGTTGCTCCTTCGTCCAACGGCACTTCCCTGTTTCAGGGTCCAAGGTTCCCCCAACCCCGAAGAACCAAGTCCTTGAACGGTCTGGCCAGTTCAATGTCTCTGGTTCGACCCCTTTATCAAGCAGGTCCTTCTCAGCCTTGTCCCACAACGGCCGGGCTTTGAGGTAGCCACCTGACCCCGTGCGATGGTGATACTCCTTCTTTGCAGCATTTTTCTTGTTTGTCGCTGACATCTTCTTACTCTTCTCCGATGTCTTGTGGGCCACAAATGCGGGCCAGTGATCTCTTATCTTCTCAAATCGACCGGTGAATTCTGGAGTCTTCCCTTTGTCGACAAACGTTGATTTCAACTCATTCTTCCACCTCCTGAATAGATCTGCCATCTTCTTAAGAGCATGAGCCTTGACCAATGGCTCTATAACTGGCTTATCCGGATCCTCCTCTGGCGGTAGGGTGAAATTTGCCTTCAGCGCGGTCCAAAGATCATCTTTCTGTCTATCGTTGACAAAAGACACTTGAGGGTCTTCGCTCTTAGGCTTATTCCATTGGTGGATGCTGATCGGGATCATGTCCCTAACAAGAACCCCGCACTGAGCAGAAAATGCTTCCTTGGTCCGGCTGGGTTCAATCGGTTGGCCATCGCCCTTGATTGCTGTGATCGTGAACCTTTCATCCTGGCGCAACCTTTTCTTCGGGCCTCGTCTTGTTACCGAAGTTTGGCTCGATCCGGAGGGCTAGAAAGAAGAAAGAAGAGAGTTAATATGTGTACATACCAAAACAATTAATGCATCAATTAGCTAGTCAGCACAGGCTTAATTAATATATATACCTCGCCAGACTTTGCAACAGCTCCTTCCTCCGTTTGCTCATCGGAGCCATCATAATCATGTCCTTCCACCTCCATTGTTCGATCACCGGAGCCTGCTTCACCCTCTCCTTCCAGACCATCGGTGTCGTTGAGATACAACAAGATATCACCTCCGCCGAGGATTATGTCCCCCAACAAATGTTCTGCTTCGATGTCTCGGTGCTCCATAGTTTCTGCAAATATTACAACATGGCAATTAATATACAAACATGACAGATGGATATATTAGTGCAAACGTAGACCTAGCTACCTCGACGCTTCTACGGTTTGGGGTGGCCTCGACAACTCTTCTACGAACCGCCTCTCTCATGAATGTCCGACGTCCGGACCGACAAGGGATTTAACAAAATGACGCCATTCTGGATGTGCAGAAAATGGTCCATATTTTTCCTGATCTCATCTACCCTTCTATATGTCACGTTGTCTAGTGTCAAAGAATTCAAGAAAACCATGACTTCATCATTAGCCGGAAATGACAGGCGTATAATGGTACGAAGCTCTTCAAAGTTGTTTTGGAACGGAGTTCCCGATAGAATAATTTGCTTTTTGGTACAAAGTTCAGCAAGAGCCTTCCGAATATCGCTATTTGGAAGGCCTTTGCTGAAATTCGTATCAAAAGGAGAATTATTCTATCAGGAACTCCATTCCAAAACAACTTTGAAGAGCTTCGTAGCAGCATACGCCTGTTACTTCCGACTATTGATGAAGCCATGGATTTCTTCAATACTTTGACAGACAACGTGACATATAGAAGAATATATATATATATGAGATCAGAAAAAAAATTGGATCAACTTGTGCACATCCATAATGGGGGCATTCTTGATAAATCTATATATGTCAAAATTCAAACTTTGACATATGATCAAACTTTGACATATGATCAAATGTTGCATATGTCAAAATTCAAACTTTGACATATGATCAAACTTTGACATATGATCAAATGTTGCATATGTCAAAATTCAAACTTTGACATATGATCAAACTTTGATATATGTCCACCGCGATATAAAATAATACATAGACTTGTTCGGGCGAGAGGGGGTTGATCGACGTCCCCCCTCATGTCGAATTGAAAGAACACTCTGAATTTTTTTACATGTACTCCCGAGGGGAATTGAAGTTATCGGGGTTATGTTTATACAACAAATGGACAACTCATCTCATTTCATCTCATCTGAAAAAACATAGCACATCTAAAAAAAATACATACATACATGGAAAAAAATTGCTATGAACAAAAAAACATCATATATGAACATTTTCTATATCCATCCATACATACATACATACATTGAAAAAAATGCTATGAACAAACACATCAGTAGTAATTATTTTTATAATGATTTGGCCTCAAAAAAAAATTATTAGTATTTTCAAACTCTAGAATGACCCTGTTGAACTAGAACTATTTCAAATAATTCTTTTCAAATGCCACAAATTTTTGAGAAGTCCTCTGATGCCTATAGATCATTTTATGCAAAAACCCACTTTGGTCATTTGAAACTTTTGAGCAGTGGCAGAGCAAGGCCGAGCTCGGGGGAGCACGCGGCGAAGTTATCGGGGAGGGGGTATATCGACCCCCCCCCCCACTCATGTCGAAGTAATCGGGAGGGGGTATATCGACCCCCCCCCCTCATGTCGAAGTTATCGGGGAGGGGGTATATCGACACCCCCCTCTTGTCGAAGTTATCGGGGAGGGGTATATCGACCCCCCCCTCATGTCGAAGTTATCGGGGAGGGGGTATATCGACCCCTCCCCCTCATGTCAAAGTTATCGGGGAGGGGTTATATCGACCCCCACCCCCCTCATCATGCATATATAGCTACCACATCAATATACATTGAAAAAAATTACATTATATATATATATGAACAAAAAAATTACATCATTATATACATATACATCGACCCCCACCCCCCTCATCATGAACAAAACATGCTCTGAACAAAAAAAATTAATACATTATGAAACTACATACATATGGCACATACATAAATATTACATTATATATATATATATATGAACAAAAAATTAATCTAATAAAAAAAAAAAACAGAGACGGGGCGGCGCGGCGGCTCACAGCGGGGGCGGCTGGCGACGGCGATGGCGACGGCGGCGACGACGACGGCGACGGCGGGGGCGGGCCGGGGCAGGGGCAGGGGCTTGGGCGCGGGGCAGGGGCCGGCGCGGCGACGGCGTGGTCAGGGGCAGGGCCGCTGGGCGACGACGACGAGGTGCGGGGAGCGGGCGGCGACGGCGTCGAGGGCTCGGGGCAGGGCGGCGCGGCGACGACGTCGGAGGCAGGGCGACGGCGGCGACGGCGACGAGGAGCAGCGCTGGGGCGTCGGGCACGAACTGGCGATGGAAATCTGAAAATTTCCTAAGTGCTGGCTTATATAGCAAAGGCTTTGGTCCCGGTTCGTGGCACCAACCGGGACCAATGCCCCCCTTTAGTTCCGGTTGGTGCCACCAACCGGGACCAAAGGTCATTTTTCAGCAGCCCAAAGGGCGGGAAGCAGGGACCTTTGGTCCCGGTTGGTGGAACCAACCGGGACTAAAGGGCGTGCATTGGTCCCGGTTGGTGCCACGAACCGGTACCAATGCACCCCTTTAGTCCCGGTTGGTGCCACCAACCGGGACAAAAAGCCTTGTGCTGCCCGCGTCGCGGCCAAAAGTTTAGTCCCACCTCGCTAGTTGAGAGAGCTCGAGAGTGGTTTATAAGCGCTGCTGCGCCCACTCTCTCGAGCTCCTCTCAACTGCAGGCTTTCGGGCCTAAACTCGCACTATGTGCCTGTGGGCCTACTGGGCCTGCTGCGGGCCTGAATCCTGGCCCATGGTTGGGTTTCTAGTCGTATTCAGGCCGTGGTGGCCCAGTAGGCGGCACTTTTTTTATTTTTATTTTGTTTTCTTTGTTGCTTTATTTATTTTATTTTGTTTCTACTTACAACAAAATACTTACTGTTGCTATTTTTATTTATTTTATTTTGTTTCTACTTATTTATTAAAGTTTATTTTGTTTCTACTTATTTATTTTATTTTCTTTTTTGCTTTTTTTATTTATTTTATGAAAATTCTTTTTCTTTTAATGTTTTGAAGAGAAAATACTTTGATAATTTTAGTTGCATAAATTTTATATAATTTTAGTTTCAATAATACAAGAGGTTTAAAAAGTTTTTTAGTTGATTCCTTTAGCTATTAAAGTTTCATTAAAGTTTTCTAGTTCATTCTTTTTCTATTAGAGTTTCATCAAAGTTTTCTAGTTCATTCTTTTAGTTTATTATTTTTGCTATTAGAGTTTCATAAAAGTTGAGAGGGTTACGGCAAAAACTGGATGCACTTCGTGTACAAAATGGACAATCTCTTTCGAAGTATCAGGGTTTCGGACGAAAACTCATCTGTTACAAAGGGATTTAATTTTTTTGAACTTATTTGAACTCTAGACTTTTTGTGTGCTCAAAATGAACCATTCAAAGCAACATCATCAATTTTTAACCCTTTCTGACTTCATCTGTTATTTTTCATGCATTTACTGATTTTTTTGAGCTAAATGACCCTGAAATTGAAAAGCACTTCAAATGAACTCTGAAGAGGTTGAAAATGAGCATGATATCATCATTTCACCCACATAGCATGTGCTAAAAAGTTGAGAGGGTTACGGCAAAAACTGGATGCACTTCATGTACAAAATGGACAATCTCTTTCGAAGTATCAGGGTTTCGGACGAAAACTCATCTGTTACAAAGGGATTTCATTTTTTGAACTTATTTGAACTCCACACTTTTTGTGTGCTCAAAATGAACCATTTAAAGCAACATCATCAATTTTCAACCCTTTCTGAGTTCATCTGTTATTTTTCATGCATTTACTGATTTTTTTGAGCTAAATGACCCTGAAATTGAAAAGCTCTTCAAATGAACTCTGAAGAGGTTGAAAATTGGCATGATATCATCATTTCACCCACATAGCATGTGCTAAAAAGTTGAGAGGGTTACGGCAAAAACTGGATGCACTTCGTGTACAAAATGGACAATCTCTTTCGAAGTATCAGGGTTTCGGACAAAAACTCACCTGTTACAAAGGGATTTCATTTTTTTGAACTAATTTGAACTCCAGACTTTTTGTGTGCTCAAAATGAACCATTCAAAGCCACATCATCAATTTTCAAACCTTTCTGACTTCATCTGTCTTCACTTTTTCTTCGCTTGTGTCCTTTGCTTATTGTGCCGTAACTATGGATATTCTTCATTGCTTAACAGGGTGCTTGGGTCAGCCTTGACTTTGAAGGGAGGAATTTCATGAAACTTTTCATAATCTTCAGACATGTCTGTCTTACCCTCCACTCCCACGATGTCTCTTTTCCCTGAAAGAACTATGTGGCACTTTGGCTCATCGTATGATGTATTCGCTTCCTTATCTTTTCTTTTTCTCGGTTTGGTAGACATGTCCTTCACATAGAAAACCTGCGCCACATCATTGGCTAGGACGAATGGTTCGTCTGTGTACCCAAGATTGTTCAGATCCACTGTTGTCATTCCGTAATGTGGCTCTACCTGTACCCCGCCTCCTGACAGATTGACCCATTTGCACTTAAACAAAGGGACCTTAAAATCATGTCCGTAGTCAAGTTCCCATATGTCCACTATGTAATCATAATATGTGTCCTTTCCCCTCTTGGTTGCTGCATCAAAGCGGACACCACTGTTTTGGTTAGTGCTCTTTTGATCTTGGGCGATCGTGTAAAATGTATTCCCATTTATCTCTTATCCTTTGTAAGTCAATACAGTCGAAGATGGTCTCCTGGACAACGAGTACAGCTCATCAGAAACAGTGTTGTCACCTCTGAGATGTGTTTCCAACCAACTGCCGAAAGTCCTGATGTGTTCATATGTAATCCAGTCGTCACACTGCTCTGGGTGTTTGGAGCGCAGAATGTTCTTGTGTTCATCGACATACGGGGTCACCAAGGTAGAGTTCTGTAGAACTGTGTAGTGTGCTTGAGACCAAGAATGCCCGTCCCTGCATATTATTGAGTCCCCTCCTAGCGTGCCTTTTCCAGTCAGTCTCCCCTCATACCGCGATTGAGGGAGACCAATCTTCTTAAGGTCAGGAATGAAGTCAACACAAAACCCAATGACATCCTCTGTTTGATGGCCCATGGAGATGCTTCCTTCTGGCCTAGCGCGGTTACGGACATATTTCTTTAGGACTCCCATGAACCACTCAAAGGGGAACATATTGTGTAGAAATACGGGGCCCTGAACGACAATCTCGTCGACTAGATGAACTAGGACGTGCGTCATGATATTGAAGAAGGATGGTGGGAACACCAGCTCGAAACTGACAAGACATTGCGCCACATCACTCCTTAGCCTTGGTATGATTTCTGGATCGATCACCTTCTGAGAGATTGCATTGAGGAATGCACATAGCTTCACAATGGCTAATCGAATGTTTTCCGGTAGAAGCCCCCTCAATGCAACCGGAAGCAGTTGCGTCATAATCACGTGGCAGTCATGAGACTTTAGGTTCTGAAACTTTTTCTCTGCCATATTTATTATTCCCTTTATATTCGACGAGAAGCCAGACGGGACCTTCATACTGAGCAGGCATTCAAAGAAGATTTTCTTCTCTTCTTTGGTAAGAGCATAGCTGGCAGGACCTTCATACTGCTTTGGAGGCATGCCGTCTTTTTCGTGCCAACGTTGCAGGTCCTCCCGTGCTTCCGGTGTATCTTTTGTCTTTCCATACACGCCCAAGAAGCCTAGCAGGTTCACGCAAATGTTCTTTGTCACGTGCATCACGTCGATTGAAGAGCGGACCTCTAGGTCTTTCCAGTAGGGTAGGTCCCAAAATATAGATTTCTTCTTCCACATGGGAGCGCGTCCCTCAGCGTCATTCGGAACAGATAGTCCGCCGGGACCCTTTCCAAAGATTACGTGTAAATCATTGACCATAGCAAGTACATGATCACCGGTACGCATGGCGGGCTTCTTCCGGTGATCTGCCTCGCCTTTGAAATGCTTGCCTTTCTTTCGACATTGATGGTTGGTCGGAAGAAATCGACGATGCCCCAGGTACACATTCTTCCTGCATTTGTCCAGGTATATACTTTTGGTGTCAGCTAAACAGTGCGTGCATGCGTGGTATCCCTTGTTTGTCTGTCCTGAAAGGTTACTGAGAGCAGGCCAATCATTGATGGTTACAAACAGCAACGCATGCAGGTCAAATTCCTCCTGTCTGTGCTCATCCCACACACGTACACCATTTCCATTCCACAGCTGTAAAAATTCTTCAACTAATGGCCTTAGGTACACATCAATGTCGTTGCCGGGTTGCTTAGGGCCTTGGATGAGTACTGGCATCATAATGAACTTCCGCTTCATGCACAACCAAGGAGGAAGGTTATAGATACATAGAGTCACGGGCCAGGTGCTATGATTGCTGCTCTGCTCCCCGAAAGGATTAATGCCATCGGCGCTTAAACCAAACCATACGTTCCTTGGGTCACCTGCAAACTCAGTCCGGTACTTTCTCTCGATTTTTCTCCACTGCGACCCGTCAGCGGGTGCTCTCAACTTCCCGTCTTTCTTACGGTCCTCTCTGTGCCATCGCATCAACTTGGCATGCTCTTTGTTTCTGAACAGACGTTTCAACCGTGGTATTATAGGAGCATACCACATCACCTTGGCAGGAACCCTCTTCCTGGGGGGCTCGCCGTCAACATCACCAGGGTCATCTTGTCTGATCTTATACCGCAATGCACCGCATACCGGGCATGCGTTCAAATCCTCGTACGCACCGCGGTACAGGATGCAGTCATTAGGGCATGCATGTATCTTCTGCACCTCCAATCCTAGACGGCATACGACCTTCTTTGCTGCGTACGTACTGTCGGGCAATTCGTTATCCTTTGGAAGCTTCTTCTTCAATATTTTCAGTAGCTTCTCAAATCCTTTGTCAGGCACAGCATTCTCTGCCTTCCACTGCAGCAATTCCAGTACGGTACCGAGCTTTGTGTTGCCATCTTCGCAATTGGGGTATAACCCTTTTTGGTGATCCTCTAACATGCGATCGAATTTCAGCTTCTCCTTTTCACTTTCGCACTGTCTCATTGCATCAACAATGACCCGGTGGAGATCATCATCGGGCACATCGTCTGGTTCCTCTTGATCTTCAGCTTCCCCCGTTGCAGCATCATCGTATTCAGGGGGCACATAGTTGTCATCGTCCTCTTCTTTTTCGCTGTCTTCCATCATAACCCCTATTTCTCCGTGCCTGGTCCAAACATTATAGTGTGGCATGAAACCCTTATAAAGCAGGTGGGTGTGAAGGATTTTCCGGTCAGAGTAAGACTTCGTATTCCCACATATAGGGCATGGACAACACATAAAACCATTCTGCTTGTTCAGCCACTTCGAGAAAATTATGCACGCCCTTAATATATTCGGAGGTGCGTCTGTCACCGTACATCCATTGCCGGTTCATCTGCGTGCATTATATATAATTAAGTGTGTCAAAAACCATTACAAAACATCATGAACAGATAAGTGACCAAATTAATAGAAGTTCATCATCACATTAAAACCAAAGTACATACATAGTTCTCCTTGAACAACATATAGCTCTTCAGAGCATCTAATTAAACCATACATTATTGAAACTATGTAAAACATTTCAATGCAACAACAAATGCGATCATAATCGCAACCAAGGTAACAATTGATCCAATGGCATAATGATACCAAGCCTCGGTATGAATGGCATATTTTCTATACTTTCTAATCTTGAAGCGCATTGCATCCATCTTGATCTTGTGATCATCGACGACATCCGCAACATGCAACTCCAATATCATCTTCTCCTCCTCAATTTTTTTCAAGTTTTCCTTCAAGTAATTGTTTTCTTCTTCAACTAAATTTAACCTCTCGACAATAGGGTCGGTTGGAATTTCCGGTTCACATACCTCCTAGATAAAAAAAAATCTATGTCACGTTGGTCGGCATAATTGTCATAAACAACAAATGAACCAAATAGTTATAAAATATAATATATACCACATCCGAATCATAGACAGGACGAGGGCCGACGGGGGCGGATACCAAAACCATCGCACTATATAATAACAAACAATAATAAAAGTAAGACAATTATACAAGTATCTATGTAAATCATACAAGTAAGAATTTTTTTCTTTTAGAAAGAAGATAAGAACAAGAGGCTCACCACGGTTATGCCGGCGACGAGATCGGCGCGGGCGATCGACGGCGGTGAAGACGGGGACGGGACGTGACGGACCGCTAAACCTAGACAAATCTTAAGGAAAATGGAGCTTGAAGGTCGAGTTTGGAGAGGAGAAAGCTTAAGTAGTGTTGCTCGGGCATTTCATCGAACACCTCATGTGCATAGGAGGTGAGCTAGAGCACCACAAACACCTCCCCTCGTCGGCCAGAAAAAACAGAGTAGTGGAGTGCTCTGCTCGCGGGCGAGGGGTATATATAGGCACAACATTGGTCCCAGTTCGTGGTTGGAACCGGGACTAAAGGCCACCCTTTGGTCCCGGTTCCAGCCACGAACCGGGACCAATGGATGTGGGCCAGGAGCGAGGCCCATTGGTCCCGGTTCGTGTCTGGAACCGGGACCAAAGGGTCCAGACGAACCGGGACCAATGCCCCACGAGCCCCGGCCGGCCCCCTGGGCGCACGAACCGGGACGTATGCCCCCATGTGTCCTGGTTCAGTAACCGGGACTAATGGGCTGGGCTGGCCTGGACCAAAGCCCTGTTTTCTACTAGTGTTGGAGGTCTAGCTTGTTATTAATCTGTGGCTTCTTATCTGCTTCACTCTTTCGTTTCCCGCTAATTAAACGGAATTAGCTTCTAGGCTTCTACACGCCAATTGTAGAATTTACTTGTTCACAAGCAAAGACTGATATAGCCACTTATCTTTCTTTGCCATTGAGGTAACAACTAGTGGAAAAAATTTAAGAACCTGTAGTACATGGACTTCCAAAGGAAGGAAAACCGCCAATGAAAATGAACAAACAATTATTATATCACTATTCATATCCTTATATTTTGCAAGTCATCTCTATGTTACAGAGAATTTACATTATATATAACATTCACCTTTTTTCTCGGTAGATAGTATATGAATTGTAAATAACTAGAGTGGTTGACTAAGCTTGTGACAAGCAGCTCAACCATATGCAATCTTGAGTGATTATATATGTATTGCCTCTGTCCTTGCAGACTAGTTTGGCTAGCCAAATACTTTGAGTTTGTTGTCTTCTTTTTTTGCGGGGAAACTTCCAATCTATTCATCTTCAATTATGGCAGTACAAAAACAAAAGAAATAATAAAAATTGCCTCCAGATTCGTAGACCACCTAGCGACGACTACAAACAGTAAAGCGAGCTGAAGGTGCGCCGCCGTGATCACCCCTACCTCGCCGGAGCCGGACAAAACTTGTTGTAGTAGACAGTCGGGAAGTCGTTGTGCTAAGACCCCATAGGATCAGCGCACCAGAACAGCAACCACCGCCGATGAAGGATACCGTAAATTGGAAGGATCCAACCTGAAGACACACGAACGTAGACGTACGATGACCAGATCTGAACAAATCCACCAAAGACAGATAGACCGGTGACGCATCTCCACATGCCCACCTACAATGCGAGAGCACCACCGGGACGGGGGTTGGGCGGGGAGAACCTTATTCCATCTTCATGGACCGCCACCATCTTGCCCTCCTCAGGACATAAACCCTAACAAAACTCAAAGAAATATCTAAAAAAGGAGCCCTCTCACTGGCAAGGGCCGGGATCCATGGCTCTCCCATGGCCCTAAGGCCACCGGAGACGAGGCGGACCGACGACAACGCCAGTGGGAGGCAGATGAACTGTAATCTTTTTCTAGGAGGAGATAGGAAACACTTTCGGTTTCCCATGTTACTTTTGTTCATCCCGGATCAATGTGACAATTGTTTTGTGCACCTCGATAGACTTTTATGTAGTAGTGGTACCCTTGGCCCAGGAAGCAAGATTCAGAAATGTGTCTTAAGAATCCCAACCCGGGTGCTCAACCAGCAGCACTGTCCTTGATCATGTCGGTAGGCACTTTCTTGTGTGAATCCACATCTCTAGGTTAATTATGTTGATGAGGTGAAATGTTTCTGCCTATGGCGTTATTTCGTGGACAATACAGTGCTATGCAGTCAATAAATGATTTAGATGATCTTCTACTTTTGTCATTCTTTAAACCCATGTCATATCACAAGTTGGTACCCAAATCTTGTTACAGGTATAAATTCTGAAATGGGTTGTGTGTGCATAAGTAAGAATATAGTTAAGATCGTTCTTGCAAACTAAGGAGACATGATTCATTCAAATATTGAAACGAATCATGTCAAAAAATTTGTTGATGGCCTCTAAATGGTGCAAACCTAGCGGCACGTGGGCGCTCGCCGATGCCGCCCGGATCTCCGCCCCCTCGGCTTTCGCTACCCCTGGCTTCCAGATGCTCGGCTCCGTCAGCTCCGCCGTGTATGTGGCCTAAGGTCGTGACGTGCGGGGGATGGCAGGAGGTGTTGCCATTGTGTGGTGCACATTTTCTGGCATCACCAGCCCTGACAATGGCTCCCGGACCATCCCCACTTGGTTTTGTGGTGGATGTTGTAGATGCGTCGCTCCTAGGCACCATGCAGGCGTTTGGAGAGATCCCCTTCAGTGCTCTCATTGTTTGGAGAATGGCCATCGTGCACGTGAGTGCCGCATTCCCTGGCGCCCCCCCATCTCATTGGCATGCCTTGTCATGCCTGCCATGTCCCACCTTGACATCGAGCATCGTCAAGTTTCAACTTCATGTGAGGGTCTGATGAAGTGCGCGCTCCCCTCCAGGCGCTTCACAGTGGGTCTGGGGCATTAGTCGTCTCTCGTACCACCGGCTCGTCAACCCCATCTTATGTTGTGTTGTAGTCTGCTCTGGTAAATCAGGCCTAGTTGTTGTGAGCCTGGCTTGCACGTGCTGGGAGCTTTCTGGAGCAAGCGAAGGCTGCTATGAGCTAGCTCTAAACTGTGTTGGCTGTGTTGCACATCAATCCGACGCCGCGTCTAATACGTCTCAAACGTATCTACTTTTCTAAACACTTTTGCTACTATTTTGACCTCTAATTTGCATGATTCGAGTGAAACTAATTCGGACTATCGCAATTTTCAGCAGAACTTCCATGGTGTTGTTTTTGTGCAGAAATAGAAGTGTTCGGAATTGGACCAGAAATTTTGGAGATTTATTTTAGAATAAATAAATAATTTTTGGAGCAAAGAAGTACCGGGGGGGGGCACGACCATCCCCCAGGGTGCGCCACCTGCCCATGTGGGGCCCCTGGCCACCGCCTTAACCCATTTCCAATGCTATAAATAATATTCACATCTCCTCCGAAAAAATGTAAAAAAAGTTTCATCGTATTTTACAATACAGAGCCTCCGCCACCTCCTATTCTTCATCGGGAGCCCTAGTCTAGAGTCTATTTCTGGCTCCGAAGAGAGGGATTCGTCGTCGTCGTCGTCATAACTGACCCTTCTCCAAGCCGTGAGCATGAAGAGGGAGGACATGGCCTCGCGCCTAATCGGGAGGCACACCGAGGTCCATCGACCTATGACAGAGGTGAAAGAGCTCCAACAGTTGAGATCCAAGCCATCCCAGACGAACCAAGATTCGATCATTCTCCAAATGCGCATGGAGAACCGGCATTTGAAGAGAAGATGCATGTCCGACTCCCCTTTCGATTTACATAGTTGACAAACGCTGCAATTTGGCCAACCTTGTCTTTGCAACTCGTGGTCGTCCAAACTCTATCTAGAAGCACAAGCCATGCAGACAACTTGCATTTTGCAGGGGCAAATATTCTTCACATAACCGGATTCGTCATAAACCCATAATCATTTAAATTCCAGAATATGTTTTTTTACGAGCAATTCCATAAGATCTTATCCGGGGTGTTTTCATGCAGTTCTGCGATGGCCATCCTCTCCCAAAGGGATGTATGTAGGACATGAATCAATGAAAAATGGTACTTTTACTAGTCACCCAACAACCTTCCACCTTATTTGTATATACATATACTCTACTGCTCCATATTCGCTCAGGTATACCTGCTGTTGGCATCAAACTCTCTCGACATATGTACTCGACAAAGCCATTTCTATTGCTATCATGTGAATAGGACACTGATGAGAAAAGGGAGGAAATAGCTAGTAGATGAGAGACAAGACAAGGACAAAATACGAGTGTGTGTGAAAAAAACATTATGGAATAAGAGGCACCAGGAACAAGGGGATTTCTTACGGAAAAACATTATGGAACGCTAACGCTCAACAATCGCACTACAATCTTGGCTTCGTCACAAAGATGTTATCGGCCACATATGCACAAACCTGTCATCGGAAAGGTTATCATCACTTCCATGGCTGCAGCAACATACTCTTCCACACCTCACCCCGTAGTAGTTGAGTCGGCGTCCTAGCTAGATTATTGGTGGTCAGCTCTCTTTCTGTAGTAAATGAAAATGTGGAACCAACTGAAGTGTGTATTTTTCAAATTCAGTTTCATAGACTTAACTGAGCTTGTAATCATCGGCTACCTTTGTACACTCAATAACCAACTTGTATGGCATTTTTATGGGATGTAATATAATCGTGTTTCCTGTAGTAGACAAGTAATGAATGAGTGCTAAAAAGTGTGAATGTGTACCCGAACTGAGAGATGTCATGAAATAACATATTGTTAGGGCATTTGTAGAGCCTCTAAATGGAAATAAATTAGCCATTGCATCACGTCATGGAAGATCTATCGGCCCGTTTACTTGTCACGTTGAGGCGCAAATAAACTAGGTAAACTTGTCATTTATGGATAGTGCTGTGCTAGCTATAAATTAATCATATCTAGTAATCGTGATAAGATCAAAGAGTCTACTGAATTTTTTGGTATTAAGGGCAACCATATGATGATTAACACCGCAAGTTTGCTCTTCGTCTCCAAAATGAATTGGCAGATAACCTTACGGAAGGCACATGTCAATAATGTGGTATCTCTAAATAATGAGTTGAGATGAGCTTGTAGGAATGCCAAGTTCTAGATCGTAGGGAAATGAAAAAAAAACATCATAAAAAATTAAAGAAACGTAGTGAATATGATGCATGTAATATACATTTAGCATGTATGCAAAACAAATGCTGAGTCGCCCCCCGCGTGGGCGGCCGGGAGGCCCCCAGATCCCGTCGGCCGGCCCTCCTTCTCTCCTCCTCCTCCTCCTCTCGCTCGTGTGGGGCTGGCGCGGGCCGGCGCCCCCGGGCCGAAGCGTGGCGGCGGGCCGGACGCCACGGCGGGTGGTGGCGGCGCCTCGGCGACTTCGCTCCCCCGCGGCAGGAGGCCTCGCGATCTGGTGCGTCGCGGTCGCCAGGGACGGCGGCGGCGTGACCGGATCGGTTCGCGGCGGCGCGGCCGGATCTATGCCCAAGCGTGGGCCTTGATCGCTGGACTGCCGTCGGCACGGTGGCGGGTGCGACTCGTCGGCAGCTGGGCGGATCCGCCGGGATTCTACCCTTGTCTGGTCCTTGACAGCGCGGGCAACTCCGGGGGAAACCCTAGATCTCCTTGGGATCGAGCGATGGCGGCACTTTTGCGTCGTAGTCCCTCTTTAGGGCATCGTTTTGGAGTTTACTCCGGTTGAAGGGACCAGCGACGTCGGCGGCGCACGTCTGGTGGAGCAACTGCCGATGAAAATCGCGCCGACTACGGTCATGGCGGACGATGGCGGCGTCTTAGATGTCGTTCCCTTGTCGAGGCATCGTCGTTGCAGTCTGCGTCATCAGGCTCGAGATGCTCCGGGGGAAACCCTAGATCTGGGTCTTCCGGATCGGACGATGATGGCGTTTTATCGCTTTCCCTCCTGGGGGCATCGTTTTGGAGCAAGTGATGGCTGGAGGGATGGTGGATCGGTGCTTCATCTCACACATTGATGGCGGCGGATATCGGCGGCATGGCGCTGTGGAGACTCGGCGTCCGATGCACGGAGATGGACTCGCGCAGGAGGAGGTAGCTGTCTGGCGTCATGGTGACGTTGATGGCAGAGTGGCCAGACAAGGTAGAAGCGTCAATATGCTCCGAAGACGGACCTGTGGAAGATGGCGGCGACGACACACGAGTGCGTCTGATCGGATTGTGCCCCAGACCCGGTATGTGGCTCGGCTGGGGCTTCCGGCTTTTGATGTTAGGCTTAGGTGAGTGGTCTGGGTAGTGGCCCAGCTAGCACCCTTTCATCATATGGATAGGAGTAGCGGCAGATGTTGTCAAGATGGTGGATTCGGGCATATTGTTGTAATACTTTGTTAGGTCCTCGAGAATAATCAATAAAGTGGCCGTATGCATCTCCCAGATGCAGAGGCCGGGGGTCATCCTCCTTTTCTAAAAAAAAAAAAAAAAAAATGCAAAACAAATGCTCCCAGCAAAACTCCCATTGTGCGCTGGCTTAATTATTCAGAAAGAATTAAAGGTTTCCTTTATGCAGCGAGATAAATGTGTTGGTTCTACTCACAACCTTCACGGTCATCGTCACACCATCGCCGGGCTGAATCGTCCTGTTGGCTTCTGTGCCGTTCCGCCTAGCCACTACTACAAACTAACATTTGCTCACAGTGAACACAAATAGTCGGCGAGTTAGCAAATTCCGTAAAAAGAAGCGCCAAGGATGGCCACAAAATGGTGTCACCATCCTGCTTCATTTGTAACACCACTGTCTTCATCTTATTCCTGCTAATGGTGGGGTATGTTCCACGATCAGCACAATTCTAGGCATGTTTTCTTCTACATGTCTAGTAGCTGACCGACTATATAGGAAAAAGTAATATGCACACAACTCATAAATTCCTTCTTAACCAGCTAGAATGCAATCTTATTTATGCGCGAGCAAGCTCTTATCTCGGTCTTTCACACTACTAGCTATGGCTTGAAATAAAAGTACATTAGGGGCCGCAACATTCAACCATGCAGGCCCACAATGTCGTCCATGCACGTGTAGACTCTGTTGTGCCTCCCTAGGTAGCTATGTCTTATATATACCACTCGTGTTTACCCAAGTAACATATCAAGCTTTGTTAGCCCATACAAATCAGACAAGAACGAAAAGTGGTGTGGAAAAGGATCAAAGTTCACTAGGGAATGGGAGACATCGGGAATGAGATGATCGTCACTCAGTGGACAAAGTAGCCCCCCGTTTTCTGTTCGTTGTCGCGTTGTTCTTTGGTTGGTACTGTGGTCAGAAGCCGCTCTCCACTACCTTGAATGGGCGTGTGTGTGTCCACCCTCAGTTGATCTCTATTGCTTTGACGCTCAGCTCACATGACCACACAACGTTGACCAATCTTGACAGCTAGTCACATCATCTCCAACTACATAGCCAGCTAAACGCCGCATTTTCGGTGCTTCTCACAGACTGGCAGGTTTTTAACCTTTCTTTAAACCTGGTTTCTACATGGACTACGGTTGTTCTTGTCACAGGGTGTTGCCATGCGTTGCCTCGGAACTGTGTCTAACCATCCTCATCGAGAAAGTGAGCACGGTCGTCGGCGTCTTCCAGCTCCGACCGAGGACTTTCTGGCTGCTGTGTTAACAACGTTACCCATTGTAAGGATATGCTTGTGATTTTTAATTTCGTTAAAGATGGTCATGAACGCATCATCCATTTCCGTAAGGATATGCTTGTGATTTTTAATTTCCTTAAAGATGACATTGTAAGGGTTGGTTAACTTTAATAATATAGGAATTGACCTTTCACAAAAAAAAGACACATTTACAAATCAGAAGCTCCCTTCTTGGCACACTGAAAAACACAAGTTAGAACATCTCCAAGGGCTGCCTTATTGTAGGGCACTTTTGAAGGGCGAAAAACGTCTGCAACAACAGCTGTCCAAAAACAAAAATGAAGCAAAACAGTTTTTGGGCAGAAAAATAACAGGGCACCTCTTGCTGCTTATTTGCGGCCGCGCGAGAGGCCAACTGCCTCCTTTCCCTCCCGCGCGCCGCCGCCGCCGCCGCCACCGGCCACCCGAGCGCAATGGATTGGACTGCCGCGACGGAATCGTCTTTCTCCACCCCACGGCCTCTGCCCGATTCCGCCGACCTCCCATGTTCCCCGGCGCCGTGCCGCGCAGCTCTGCCCCCTGCCCGTGAAGATCAAGCAGCCCAGGCGGCGTCTCTCCCAGATCCGCTGGCGGGCACATCCTTGTCAAGAGCTCGCGCGGCTAACAGCGGCCCTGCTCGAGGTGGACACCAAGGACCAAGCCGGCCCTCTCCACGCCTGCGCACAGGGAGCGGAGGAGGAGGAGGGGGCTGGCCTGCTTCCTTCGCCAAACCGCTCCGGCGACCCGAAGTACGGCGGAGGCTCCAGCATCTCTGCTGTAATCGCCAGCCCCAAGCCTGACGAGCCAAGTGTCCAAACAAATCGACACCTTCAGTTTCAGTTAACGGCGGGCCGGAAGTAGACCATTCAGGTTCAGTTCGGGCTCAACGTGTACTTTTTCCTTGTACTGCTGTGCCAGTACATCGCAGGTATTTCGGACACGCTCTCCACGTCAGATGGCTCTGGCTTCGCAAGACTGACCCATCCAGGCCATGGCAGCATCTTCACACCCCTGCGCGCCTGAGGTCCACTCGATATTCCGGGCTTCGACCCGTTGGGAGCTTGGGGACGGCACTTCCTGCCGGTTCTGGGAAGATCATTGGCTACACGGCAGCTCCATCTCCGAGGTTGCCCCCTTGATCCACGCTTTGGTCCCGAGCAGGCGCCGACGGCAGAGGACTGTCCCCGACGGCCTCCTGCACCGCGCATGGATCCGTGACATCCACTACACTCTGGACCTGAGGCCTTTGGTTCAGTACATCCTGCTATGGACCCAGCTTCACGACTTCTCCCTCTCGGACGGCCCGGATCGCATCACGTGACGATGGACCACATCTAGGACTTATTCTGCCAAGTCCTGTTACCAGGTGCTTTTCTCCGGATCGACCATTGAGCCAGCCTGGCGACTTACTTGGAAATCTTGGGCGCCTCTTCGGGTCAAGATTTTCCTCTGGCTTGCTTACTAAGGACGATGCTGGACGGCCGATAGGTTGGCGCGCCGCGGCTTACCTCACGTACCACTTTGCTTACTTTGCGACTAGGAGCCGGAGACCATGCAACATCTTCTTGCTGGTTGCTCGTTCTCGCGCCAGGTATGGCATGAGATCCTATCTTGGTGCCACGCTGATAACTCATAAGTATAGGGGATCGCAACAGTTTTCGAGGATGAGTATTCAACCCAAATTTATTGATTCGACACAAGGAGAGCCAAAGAATATTTGCAAGTATTAGCAGTTGAGTTGTCAATTCAACCACACCTGGAGATTTAATATCTGCAGCAAAGTGATCAGTAGCAAGGTAATATGATAGTTTTGATAGCAGTAGTAATGACAGCTGTGGTAACGGTAACGACAGTAACAGTTTTATAGCAATTGTAACAGTATCAAAAGCAATAGTAACTTAGCAAGAACAATATGTGAAAAATTCGTAGGCATTGGATCAGTTAATTGGTTGGATAATATTCATCATATAACAGTCATAACCTAGGGCGACACAGAACTAGCTCTAGTTCATAAATATAATGTAGGCATGTATTCCGTAAATAGTCATACGTGCTTATGAAAAAGAACTTGCATGACGTCTTTTGTCCTACCCTCCCGTGACAGCGGGGTCCATATGGAAACTAAGGGATATTAAGGCCTCCTTTTAATAGAGGACCGGAACAAAGCATTAACACATAGTGAATACATGAACTCCTCAAACTACGGTCATCACCGAAAAGTATCCCAATTACTGTCACCCTGGGGTTTACGGATCATAACACGTAATAGGTGCATATGACTTGCAAGATCGAATCTAGAATAAAAATATAATGGTGAAAACATAAACGGTTCAGATCTGAAATCATGGCACTCGGGTCCTAGTGACAAGCATTAAGCATAGCAAAGTCATAGCAACATCAATCTCAGAACATAGTGGATACTAGGGATCAAGCCCTAACAAAACTAACTCGATTATATGATGAATCTCATCCAACTCCTCACCGACCAGCGAGCCTACGAAGGAATTACTCACTCCCGGTGGGGAGCATCATGAAATTGGCGATGAAGGAGGGTTGGTGATGACGAAGACCGAAGATTCCCCTCTCCGGAGCCCCGAACGGGCTCCAGATCTGGCCTCCCAATGAACAATAGGAGGTGGCGGCGGCTCCGTATCGTGAAAGGTGATGAAACTTCCTCTCCTATTTTTTTTCTCGAAAAATAGGATTTTATAGCGTCGGAGTTAGGGTCAGAGGGGCCTCGAGGGCCCCACCACCCACCAGGGCACGCGCCAGGGGGTGGCGCGCCCTGGTGTCTCGTGGGCAGCCAGGGCCCCCTCTGGTGGTTCTTGGTTCCAATAATTTACTTTTATTCTGAAGTAATTCTCCAAAAAGTTTCGTCCAATTCCAAGAACTTTTATTTCTACACAAACACAACACCATGGTAGTTCTACTGAAAACAGCGTCAATCCAGGTTAGTTTCATTTAAATTAGGCAAATTAGAGTTCAAAACAAGAGCAAAAGCGTTAGTAAAAGTAGATATATTGGAGACGTATCAACTCCCCCAAGCTTAACCCATTGCTTTTCCTCAAGCAGTTCAGTTGACAAACTGAAAGTGATAAAGAAAAACTTTTCCTCAAGTAGTTCAGTTGACAAACTCTTTTGATCTTGTTTACATATATATGCTTAAGTACCACCCAGGTTTTCAGCAAAGATCATGACTAACCATGTCAACAATAACTCTTAAAGATTATATTAACTCATATCAATAGTATAAGCAACTAGCGAGCAATAATAAAATATCTGAAACACCAACACTTTGTCAAAACAATCATGATATAATATGACAATAGTGGTATCTCTTTAGCCCTTTCTGAGACCGCAAAACATAAATGCAGAGCACCTCCAAAGTTCAAGCAGCAACTAAACATTGTAATTCATGATAAAAAAGATCCAATCATGATGCATTCAACATTAACTATACACAATGCATGAGGATGACAATAATGCTCTCAGGTCTGGTGCTTGTTTGAGAAAGTGATGACTCAACATAAAATTAAATAGAAGGTCCCTTCGTAGAGGGAAACAGGGATTTGCAGAGGTGCCAGAGCTCAAAGCTTAAATCAGAGATAAATAACATTTTCGGAGATGCACCCTTCCTGTTTACGTCACGACCAAGAGTTATCAATATCTTCCATGCTAAACACATTAGCGGCGGTTCCCAAGCGGTAAAAGTAAAGGTTTGTTCCCCCTCCACCAACAAACACACTCCACGGCTAGCCGAATCCATGGGTACCGTACATACCAACAACAGTCATGAGGGAGTTTTGTTTAATTATTTGTAATTTTTTTGTTTTCGGGACTAGGCATCTCTATTACCAGCCCCTCTCGTGCAAGGATGAGTGAATAAACACTCATCATGAGAATAACTCGCTTAGCATGGAAGATACTGACACTAGTAGAAAACGGCCCATTAGCCCCGGTTCCAGAGGCCCTTTAGCCCCGATTCTGGAACCGGGACAAAAGGGTCGGGACTAAAGCCCAAAACCTTTTTAGTCCCGGTTCGCTTACGAACCGGGACAGAAGGGGCTCCACGTGGCCGCTGCGGGGCGCCCAGGCAGGAGGACCTTTAGTTCCGGTTGGTAACACCAACCGGGACCAAAAGTCATACACGCGTCAGCATCTGGCAGGAGCTGGGTTTTTTTTTGAAGGGGGGGGGGGGTTTGGGGTTTTGGAGGGTTAATTTAGGCGTTTCATATTGTGTTAGCTAGCTAATAGAGAGAAGTGGCCTCTCTTTATCTCTGTGCTTGGTCGACGCTAGCTACTATACGTATAGAGAGAACTCGACACGCTAGCTAGTAAGCAAATGAAGGAACCATTAAGTACACAAGATCGTCATGAACATATACAGAGAGAAGTGACCTCTCTTTCTCCGACAGATTGGTCGAACAACAAGTTTTCATATATCTATCCGACGCTACTAGCTACATATATACAATATAAGATCTCTTACAATCCCTAACATCTAAAGTCTATATCCACATGGTATTCTCCGGCTTTATGTATGATGTGGTCAAGAAAGAATCCCGCCAATTCCTCTTGAATTGCTCGTATGCGATCATGTGGTAGGAGTTCATCCCGCATCTGCCACATCTAATTTAAAGAAGGGGGTCAATACATATATATGAATGAAACTCAACACAAATGATGGTAATAAAATAAAATTATGAATATTATTGTTTATGTACTTCATATTGTTTTTCAGAGTAGCCCCGCTGAGAGGCCGTCGCGTTGTAGATGAACTCGCAAACGTAGTATCCATAAAAATCATTCCCGGCTTCCTGCCACAAGCACTTTACGAGAAATAGAGTTCAATCAAACTGATAATCAAGCATGATAAATGGTATTGATGAAACTAGCTAGAATCAATGGGAGATGCGCGGAACTAGCTAGTAGTACTTACTTTCGGGTGTGTAAATCGCAGCTCCCTCGGCAGTCCCAGAGCAATTGCGGTGAACTCTTTTCAAACCCTGCCAGACAAAGAAAATAATTACTTGATATCAGGAAATGAACAAAGTTGCCGATATGGTGCGATAATGATCGATTGAACTTACTTCTGGAGCATTTCAGTCATATCCGCATAGTCCTGGGGATCTTTTCGTCTCGAGTCTAAGACAGTTACTACTCCCCGGTCAAGCTTAATCTCTAGCATAATAAAGTGGAAGCTGCGCACGCATGCATAACTCATCAATTACATTATTATAACCTCGAGTAAGGGAAACCGAATATGCACAAGACAGTAACACTCACTTGAAGTTGTAAGGAAAGAGTATTTTCTTTTTGTTTTGATTTTGAAGCAACGATTGTAGCAAGTTGTCCTCGGTATCTGTGACTCTGTTTTTAACTGTCCATTCATGTATGATATTTGGGTTAATGAACCCAATGTCATAGATTTGTGCTTTTCTGCATTCGACGATCTTCAATCTGCATAATATAGTGAGGATAATTATATATACATGCAATGAAAGAGCTGAGCTATATATAGAGACTTAATTACAGAAGTAGTACTTACAGACAGTAGCAAGTCACAAGTTGTTTGTCGAGGGCCATTTGATTGTATAACTGGAATAACTCAACAAATTCAACAGGCAACAGCTCAGTTCCAATGAGGTCGTGCTCCTCTTTAATTCTCAGCATCAAACTATCATTCCCAGACTCGCTGCAGGTTTTCATGTACCATTCATGCAATCTTCGCATCATCGTTGTTAGAGGAGGATGATCAGGTTTGACGAGAGGCTGCCCGTACTGGTATCTGAATTCGTCCACCTCCATTGTTTCAAACTCTACATCATCGCTCAGGTAATCAGCAAGATTGGTACCGGGCACCATCCCCGGATGATTAGCGACGATATCGCTAGACACCTTGAGCGGGGGGCACGATTGGTTCGCCTGTTCGCCGAGCTGGGGAATTTTTTCCCACTTCTTCGTTCTGCTAACCTTGCATGACTGCAAGTACTTCCCGACCGCTCTGTTTCCTTATATGTCCTTTCAATAATGCGCTCATAGTTGGATTGCGGCGGAGGCGGTGGTGGTCGCTTCAGGGCATCGATAGTGCGCTTCACTTTCACCGGATCTATCGTCTCCTTCGGAGGTGGAGGTTTTCGTGCAAAGTGTTCATGCACTTCGGCAGCACTGATTTTCGCGGTTTCCTCGTCAGTCCTCTCATATGGTAACTTTTCCAGAGGCTTGAGAGATGGATCGTATCTGAATTGCTTCCTGCTCTCTGCTTGTACTGCTAGCCGCCGGAGCGGCGGCGGCTCTCTTCCGCCGTTGCTGACGAGGCGGAGTGCTCCGACACACCGAAGGAGGCGGAGTGCCCTCACGCGCCGGAGGAGGCGGAGAAGGAGGCGGAGTGCCCTGATCACTCGCCGGAGGAGGAGGAGGAGGAGGCGGAGTGCCCTGACACGCCGGAGGAGGAGGATGAGGAGGCGTCCAGTTTGGAAGCTTGATGTACTCCTTCCTCCATAGACATGTACTCCTCAAAGCATAAACCAGCTGATTCTCCCCTTCACCTGTAGGGTGGTCAAGCTCCAACTCCTCAAATCCCTCCATTATTTCATCCACCGTCACAATAGCATAGCCATGTGGAATCGAACGGCAGTGAAAAGTTCTGTCGGGTTGAGAAGGTGCAACAGAGCCGACAGCCGCCTTCAAAGTCAGGTTCTGCCATTTCGTCATAAGCTCGCAATATTGAGCCTCCGTGATAGTATCCACGGGGTAGCGAGGAGCCGTGGAATCAAGCTGAACGAGCTCCGTGGAAGCCACGCTGCTTCTCCGCTGAGATGGCGGGGTAGCTTCGTGCCGCTGAGATGGTTGGCCGGCAGCTGCAAGTTCCTCTAGCTTTACTAGTCTTGCATTGAGCTTCTGCATTTCGCTTAGCTCCGCTTTCCTCTTTCTCTCCCGGCTTCTATAACTGCCTGCGCCGGCAAGCCCAACCACCCACGAAACGGAGCCTGCTGTGCCTCGTGTTCATCCAGGGTGCTCAGGATTCCCGAGGGCCTCAGTCAGCTCGTCCTTCTCTCTGTCGGGAATGAACGTCCCTTCCTGCGCTGCGGTGATATAAGCCTGAAGCTTCTTGATGGGTATTGCAAGTTGCTTGTCCGTCCAATGGCACTCCCTTGTTTCTGGGTCCAAAGTTCCCCCAACCCCGAAGAACCAAGTCCTTGAACGGTCTGGCCAGTTCAATGTCGCTGGTTGGACCCCTTTAGCAAGCAGGTCTTGCTCAGCTTTGTCCCACAACGGCCGGGCTTTGAGGTAGCCACCTGACCCCGTGTGATGGTGATACTGCTTCTTTGTAGCATTTTTCTTGTTTGTCTCTGACATTTTCTTACCCTTCTCCGATGTCTTGTAGGTCATAAATGCAGGCCAGTGATCTCTTATCTTCTCATATCGGCCGGTGAATTCTAGAGTCTTCCCTTTGTCAACAAACTTTGTGTTCAACTCTTTCTTCCACCTCCTGAATAGATCTGCCATCTTCTGAAGAGCACACGCCTTGACCTTTGGCTCTATAACTGGGTTATTCGGATCCCCCTCTGGCGGTAGGGGTGAAATTTGCCTTCAGCGCGGTCCAAAGATCAACTTTCTGTCTATCGTTGACATAAGAAACTTCAGGGTCGTCCTTAGGCTTATTCCATTTCTGGATGCTGATCGGGATGCTATCCCTAACAATAGCTCGGCACTGAGCAACAAATGCGTCCTTGGTCCGCTTGGGTTCAATCGGTAGGCCATCGTCCGCGAGTGCTGTGATCGTGAACCTCTCATCCTGGCGCAACCTTTTCTTCGGGCCTCGTCTCGTTACGGAAGTTTGGCTCGATCCGGAGGGCTATACAAGAAGAAAGAAGCGTTAATATATGTACATACCAAAACAATTAATGCATCAATTAGTCAGCACAGGCTTAATTAATATATATACCTCGCCGGACTTTGCAACAGCTCCCTCCTCCGTTCGGTCACCGGAGCCGTCATCATGGTCTCCTTCTTCCTCCGCCATTCGGTCACCGGAGCTGTCATGATCATGTCCTTCTTCCTCCATTGTTCGATCACCGGAGCCGTCATCCTCTCCTTCCAGACCATCGGTGTCATTGAGAAATGACAAGACATCACGTCCGTCGTGGATTATGTCCCCCAACAACTCTTCTTGTTCTAAGTCTCTGTCCATGGTTTTTGCAAATATTACAACATGGCAATATACAAACATGAGAGATGGATATATTAGTGGCAAACATAACCTAGCTAATATCACAACAAGGAATCATATGCACAAACATATACCTAGCTAATGACAACAATGAACATAACAATTACGGGTAGGGGGCGGGAGGGGGTAGATCGACAACGCTCTTTCTTCGTCGACTAGTTGGTCGGGCGAGAAAGGGTTGATCGACGTCCCCCCTCATGTCGAAGTTACCAGAGTTTTCTTCTAGTGGTTTGGGTGGCCTCGAGAGTTTGTTGGGTAGGGGCGGGAGGGGGTAGGCGAGCGGACCGGGAGTAAATTTAGTAACTTTGAACTTCGTAAATTTGGGTGGCCTCGAGAGTTGGTCGGGCGAGAGGGGGTTGATCGACGTCCCCCCTCATGTCGAAGTTACTGGGGATACGTTTCGAGAGAAAATACAACATTTGATATGTTTCGAATATATATGAACATTTTAACTTAGTAACTTATTAATGTTTCGAGAGAAAACTTTCTATTAACATCATTTTAACTTAGTAACTTAGTAACGTTTCGAGAGAAAACTTAGTAACTTAGTAACATTTTAACTTAGTAACGTTTCGAGAGGAAACTTTCTATTAACATCTCTCTCTCCCTCCTCATGCATGTCCGATGTCCCCCCCTCATGTCGAAGTTATTGGGGAGGGGGTAGATCGACAACGAATCCATACATACATACATGCAAAAAATGCTATCCATCCATACATAAAATAGCCACATACATACTTGAAAAAAAAATGCTATGAACAAAAAAATACATATAGCTAGCCACATATATGAAAAAAAAACATATATATAAAAAAAATGCTATGAACAATAAAATACATATACATCCATCCATACATACATACATATATACATTATATATGAACAAAAAAATTCATCATATAAAAAAAACAACATATATATAAAAAAAAACTATGCACAGAGCCGGGGCGGCGGCGGCTCATAGAGGGGGCGGCCGGCGAGGGCGACGGTGGGGGCGGGCCGGGGCAGGGCAGGGGCAAGGCCGGGCGCGCTCGGGGGCGGCAGACTGCGACGACGTGGGCGGCGAACGGCGTCGGCGTGGGCGGCGGACGGCGTGGGCTCGGGGGCGGGGCAGGGGCACGGGCGACGGCAACGGCGTGGGCGGCGGACGGCGTCGGGGCAGCCTGGCGGCGTCGAGGAGGTCGGCGTCGTCGGGGGAAGTGGCGATGAAACTGTGAAATTTGCTAAGTGTGGGCTTATATACCCAACCCTTTGGTCCCGGTTGGTGGCATCAACCGGGACCAATGCTACCCTTTGGTCCCGGTTCGTGCCACCAACCAGGACCAAAGGTCTCTTTTCGTTAGCCCAAAGGGCGGGAAGCAGAGACCTTTGGACCCGGTTGGTGGCACGAACCGGGACCAAAGGTGGCATTAGTCCCGGTTGGTGCCACCAACCGGGACCAAAGGTGTGTATTGGTCCCTGTTGGTGCCACCAACCGGGACTAAAGGTTGGTGCTGCCCGGGGCCAAAAATTTAGTCCCACCTCACTAGCAGAGAGGGGCTCGGAGTGATTTATAAGTGCCACTGCGCCAGCCACTTCGAGCTCCTCTCAACTGCAGGAATGCTGGCCCAAACTTCTCTCTCTGCCTGTGGGCCTACTTGGCCTTCTGCGGGCTTGAATCCTGGCCCAACAAGCTAGTTGGGTTTCTAGTCGTATTCAGGCCGTGGTGGCCCAGTAGGCGGCATTTTTTTTTATTTTCAGTTTTTTTGTTTTGTTTTTTGCTTTATTTATTTTCTTTTGTTTCCACTTACAGCTAAATACTTATAGTTTTTCAGTGATTCTTTTTGCTTTTAGGTCACAAAAATTATAAACTTTCTGTTACTGCCATTAGTTTTCAAATTTGAATTCGTTGAAATTTGTGTGAATCACTAGTTTATGAATAACTTTACTATAAAAAAAGATTTTTGAGTGGTTCTTTTTCCTGCTATTTAATATTACTGTGTTTTATCATTATATTCAATTTGGTAATTTTTAGGTTATTTTAAATGTCTGTTCTATTCAAAAATAGATTTTGTTATTTTAGTTTGCTATTAAAGTTTCTAAAAAAATTCTTTATGAAAATTCTTTTTGCTATTAATGTTTTGAACAAAAAATACTTTGATAATTTTAGTTGCATAAATTTAATATAATTTTAGTTTCCTTTTGCTATTAGAGTTTCATTAAAGTTTTCTAGTTCATTCTTTTTGCTATTAGAGTTTCATTAAAATTTTCTAGTTCATTCTTTTAGTTATTAGAGTTTCATTAAAGTTTTCTAGTTCATTCTTTTTGCTATTAGAGTTTCATAAAAGTTTTCTAGTTCATTCTTTTTGGTATTAGTTCATTCTTTGAGCTAAATGACCCTGAAATTCAAAAGCACTTCAAATGAACTCTGAAGAGGTTGAAAGTTGGCATGGTATCGTCATTTCACCCACATAGGATGTTCTAAAAAGTTGAGAGGGTTACGGTAAAAACTGGATGCAGTTCGTGTACAAAATGGACAATCGCTTTCGAAGTATCAGGATTTCGAACGAAAACTCATCTGTTACAAAGGGATTTTATTTTTTTGAACTTATTTGAACTCTAGACTTTTTGTGTGTTCAAAATGCACCATTCAAATCCACATCATCAATTTTCAACCCTTTCTGACTTCATTTGGTATTTTTCATGCATTTACTGATTTTTTAAAGCTAAATGACCCTGAAATTGAAAAGCACTACAAATGAACTATGAAAAGGTTGAAAGTTGGCATGGTATCATCATTTCACGCACATAGCATGTGCTAAAAAGTTGAGAGGGTTAGGGCAAAAGCTGGATGCACTTCGTGTACAAAATGGACAATCTCTTTCGAAGTATCAGGGTTTCGGACGAAAACTCATCTGTTACAAAAGGCATTTCATTTCTTCACATGTAACTGCAGTGATATTCTAGATCAAAGGCATCATCATAATAGTTTTGGAGAGAAAGTATTCACTTTTTCTTCGCTTGTGTCCTTTGCTTATTGTGCCGTAACCATGGATAATCTTCATCGTTTAACAGGGTGCTTGGGTCAGCCTTGACTTTGAAGGGAGGAATTTCATGAAACTTTTCATAATCTTCAGACATGTCTGTCTTGCCCTCCACTCCCATGATGTCTCTTTTTCTTGAAAGAACTATGTGGCGCTTTGGCTCATCGTATGATGTATTCGCTTCCTTATCTTTTCTTTTTCTCGGTTTGGTAGACATGTCCTTCACATAGAAAACCTGCACCACATCATTGGCTAGGACGAATGGTTCGTCTGTGTACCCAAGATTGTTCAGATCCACTGTTGTCATTCCGTACTGTGGGTCTACCTGTACCCCGCCTCCTGGCAGATTGACCCATTTGCACTGAAACAAAGGGACCTTAAAATCATGTCCATAGTCAAGTTCCCATATGTCCACTATGTAACCATAATATGTGTCCTTTCCCCTCTTGGTTGCTACATCAAAGCGGACACCACTGTTTTGGTTGGTGCTCTTTTGATCTTGGGCGATCATGTAAAATGTATTCCCATTTATCTCGTACCCTTTGTAAGTCACTACAGTCGAAGATGGTCCCCAGGCCAACGAGTATAGCTCATCAGAAACAGTGTTGTCACCCATGAGACGTGTTTGCAACCAACTGCCGAAAGTCCTGATGTGTTCACATGTAATCCAGTCGTCACACTGCTCGGGGTGTTTGGAGCGTAGAATATTCTTGTGTTCATTGACATACGCGGTCACCAAGGTAGAATTCTGTAGAACTTTGTAGTGTGCTTGAGACCAAGAATGCCCGTCCCTACATATTATTGAGTCTGCTCCTAGCGTGCCTTTTCCAGTCAGTCTCCCCTCATACCGCGATTGAGGGAGACCAATCTTCTTAAGGTCAGGAATGAAGTCAACACAAAACCCAATTACCTCCTCTGTTTGATGGCCCGTGGAGATGCTTCCTTTGGTCTAGCACGGTTACGAACATATTTCTTTAAGACTCCCATGAACCTCTCAAAGGGGAACATATTGTGTAGAAATACAGGGCCCAGAATGGCAATCTCGACGACTAGATGAACTAGGACGTGCGTCATGATATTGAAGAAGGATGGTGGGAACACCAGCTCGAAACTGACAAGACATTGCGCCAAATCACTCCTTAACCTTGGTAGGATTTCTGGATCGATCACCTTCTGAGAGATTGCATTGAGGAATGCACATAGCTTCACAATGGCTAGTCGAACGTTTTCCGGTAGAAGCCCCCTCAATGCAACCGGAAGCAGTTGCGTCATAATCACGTGGCAGTCATGAGACTTTATGTTCTGGAACTTTTTCTCTGGGATATTTATTATTCCCTTTATATTGGACGAGAAGCCAGACGGGACCTTCATACTGAGCAGGCATTCAAAGAAGATTTCCTTCTCTTCGTTGGTAAGAGCGTAGCCAGCAGGACCTTCATACTGCTTTGGAGGCATGCCGTCTTTTTCATGCACACGTTGCTGGTCCTCCCATGCCTCCGGTGTATCTTATGTCTTCCCATACACGCCCAAGAAGCCTAGCAGGTTCACGCAAAGATTCTTCGTCACGCGCATCATGTCGATTGCAGAGCGGACCTCTAGGTCTTTACAATAGGGTAGGTCCCAAAATATAGAATTCTTCTTCCACATGGGTGCACGTCCCTCAGCGTCATTCGGAACAGATAATCCGCCGGGACCCTTTCCAAAGATTACTTGTAAATCATTGACCATAGCAAGTATGTGATCACCAGTACGGATGGCAAGCTTCTTCCGGTGATCTGCCTCGCCTTTGAAATGCTTGCCTTTCTTTCGACATTGATGGTTGGTCGGAAGAAATCGACGATGCCCCAGGTACACACTCTTCCTGCATTTGTCCAAATATATACTTTCGCTCTCATCTAAATAGTGCGTGCATGCGTGGTATCCCTTGTTTGTCAGTCCTGAAAGGTTACTGAGAGCAGGCCAATCATTGATGGTTACAAACAGCAACGCATGTAGGTCAAATTCCTGCTGGTCTTGCTCATCCCACACATGTACACCTTTTCCATTCCACAGCTGTAAATGTTCTTCAACTAATGGTCTTAGGTACACATCAATGTCATTGCCGGGTTGCTTAGGGCCTTGGATGAGAACTGGCATCATAATGAACTTCCGCTTCATGCACAGCCAAGGAGGAAGGTTATAGATACATAGAGTCACAGGCCAGGTGCTATGATTGCTGCTCTGCTCCCCAAAAGGATTAATGCCATCCGCGCTTAAACCAAACCATACGTTCCTTGCGTCACCTGCAAAGTCCCCCCACTTTCTCTTGATTTTTCTCCACTGTGACCCGTCAGCAGGTGCTCTCAACTTCCCGTCTTTCTTACGGTCCTCTTTGTGCCATCTCATCAACTTGGCATGCTCTTTATTTCTGAACAGACGTTTCAACAGTGGTATTATAGGAGCATACCACATCACCTTGGCAGGAACCCTCTTCCTGGGCCGCTCGCCCTCAACATCACCAGGGTCATCTCGTCTGATCTTATACCGCAATGCATCGCATACCGGGCATGCGTTCAAATCCTCGTACGCACCACGGTAGAGGATGCAGTCATTAGGGCATGCATGTATCTTCTGCACCTCCAATCCTAGAGGGCATAGAACCTTCTTTGCTCCATACGTACTGTCGGGCAATTCGTTATCCTTTGGAAGCTTCTTCTTCAATATTTTCAGTAGCTTCTCAAATCCGTTGTCAGAGACACCATTGTCTGCCTTCCACTACAGCAATTCCAGGGTGGTACTGAGCTTTGTGTTGCCATCTTCGCAATTTGGGTACAACCCTTTTTTGTGATCCTCTAACATGCGATCGAACTTCAACTTCTCCTTTTCACTTTCGCATTGTCTCTTTGCATCAACAATGACCCGGCGAAGATCATCATTGGGCACTTCGCCTAGTTCCTCTTGATCTTCAGCTTCCCCCATTGCAGCATCACCGTATTCAGGGGGCACATAGTTGTCATCATCCTCTTCTTCTTCGCTGTCTTCCATCATAACCCCACTTTCTCCGTGCTCGGTCCAAACAATATAGTGTGGCATGAAACCCTTCATAAGCAGGTGGGTGTGAAGGATTTTCCGGTCAGAGTAAGACTTCGTATTCTCACATATAGGGCATGGACAACACATAAAACCATTCTGCTTGTTTGCCTCAGCCACTTCAAGAAAATTATGCACGCCCTTAATGTACTCGGAGGTGCGTCTGTCACCGTACATCCATTGCTGGTTCATCTACGCGCATTATATATAATTAAGTGTGTCAAAAACCATTACAGAACATCATGAATACATAAGTGACCAAATTAATAGAATTTCATCATCACATTAAAACCAAAGTACAGTAGTGATCAAATGTTATTACTGAAAAAATAAATACATAAAGTTCATACATAGTTCTCATTGAACAACATATAGCTCTCTAGAGCATCTAATTAAACCATACATTGAAACTATGTAAAACATTTCAATGCAACAACAAATGCGATCATAATCGCAACTAAGGTAACAATTGATCCAACGGCATAATGATACCAAGCCTCGGTATGAATGGCATATTTTTTCATCTTTCTAATCTTCAAGCGCATTTTATCCATCTTGATCTTGTGATCATCTACGATATCCGCAACATGCAACTCCAATTCCATCTTCTCCTCCTCAATTCTTTTCAATTTTTTCTTCAAGTAATTGTTTTCTTTTTCAACTAAATTTAACCTCTCGACAAGAGGGTCAGTTGGAATTTCTGGTTCACATACCTCCTAGATAAAAACATCTATGTCACGTTGGTCGGCATAATTGTCATAAACACTAAATGAACCAAATAGTTATAAAAGATAATATATACCACATCCGAATCATAGACAGGACGAGGGCCGACGGGGGCGGATACCAAAACCATCGCACTATATAATAACAAACAATAATAAAAGTAAGAAAATTATACAAGTATCTATCTAAATCATACAAGTAAGATTTTTTTTCTTTTATAAAGAAGATAAGAACAAGAGGCTCATCACGGTGGTGCCGGCGACGAGATCGGCCCGGGCGATCGACGGCGGTGAGGACGGGGACGGGACGTGACAGACCGCCAAACCTAGACAAATCTTGAGGAAAATGGAGCTTGGAGGTCGAGCTTGGAGAGGAGAAATCTTAAGTAGTGTGGCTCGGGCATTTCATGGAACACCTCATGTGCATAAGAGGTGAGCTAGAGCAACACACACCTCATGTGCCTAGGAGGGCAAAAAAACAGAGTGAGAACAGAGCAGTGAGCGGGCAGGGGGTATATATAGGCCTCTCTTTAGTCCCGGTTTGTGGCCAAAACCGGGACTAAAGGACAACCTTTGGTCCCGGTTCCAGCCACCAACCGGGACTAAAGGTTGTGGGCCAGGAGCGAGGCCCATTGGTCCCAGTTGGTGTCTGGAACCTGGACCAAAGTGGTCAGATGAACCGGGACCAATAGCCCCCGAGGCCCGGCCGGCGCCCTCGCCTCACGAACCGGGACTGATGCCCCCTTTGGTCCCGGTTCGTGAGTGAACCAAGATTAAAGCCCTTTTTAGGCCTGGACCAAAGCCCTGTTTTCTACTAGTGTGACTACCCCCTGTCGCTCTATAAGCAATCCAGGCACACAAAACAGATGTTCGTTTGAAATTTTAGAGGTGGCACATGCAAATTTACTTGAAACGTCAGGGTAATACTGCACATAGATGGATATAGTGGACTCATCTGGAATAACTTTGGTTTAATGATTTTGGTGCACAAGAAGTATTCCCGCTTAGTACAGGCGATGGCTAGCAAATAGATTGAGAAGCGGCCAGCTAGAGAGCGAAAACGGTCATGAACATGCATTATGAATAATAAACATTGAATACTAGCATGAGTAGGATATGAACACCATGAACATAAATATCGTGAAGGCTATGTTGGTTTTGATTCCACTACATGCGTGAACATGTGCCAAGTCAAGCCACTTGAAACATTCAAAGGAGGATACCATATCATCATACTACATCACAATCATTTTAATGCATGTTGACAATCAAGATAAATCATTATCCACTCCTAGCTACTTAAACATGGCATGAGCAACTATAATCTCTAATTGTTATTGCAAACATGTTTGATCATAATATGATGAATCATGGATACTGAGTTAAACATATTTACAAAAACAAAAACAAGTTGAGTTTATACCCGCTAATTCTCTCTGCCATAGTCACTTCATCAAATATCGTCATTACTGCCTTTCACTTGCACGACCGAATGATATAAAAATAATAATAGTGCAAGAGTGCCGTGGACTAAGCTGGAATCTGCAAACATTTATTTCAAAAGGAGAAGACAAGGTAATTTGGGCTTTTTGTTAGATCAACAATAATGCATATGGGAGCCACTCAACATTTTCATCGTGGCCTTCTCCTTGGTATGACTCAATAAAAAAAATTCAAAGAAACACACTGAAATATTTTTGAAGTTTTTAGTTTTTCTTAAAGAAAGCAAATTAAAGAAGGAAAAAAAAACGAGAAAAACTATTTACACGGGAAAACTCGTAACAGGCAAAAGAAGAAACGAGAAATCTTTTTGGGTTTTCTTTTAATACTATAACTAATTAAGCTAGAAAGAAAAACCAAAAATAAGCAAGAAATATTTTTGGATTTTCTCGAAGTTTTTCAAACACACAAGAAGAAAGCGAGAAAATAAATCTAAAATGGATGATACAATGAAAAAGTGTGGACACCGACAACTGGAATGAAATGTGTAAACATGAATATAATGTCGGTGAAAATACGTACTCCCCCAAGCTTAGGCTTTTGGCCTAGCTTGGTAATCACCACCCGTAGCAGCCATCCGGACCCATGTAGAAGTGCTGTGGCGGCAGCACCTGAGCATCCCACTCGTGGGGCTCCTGCTCTGCCGCTGCCTGGGCGTTTTGGTAAGCAATAATGTCCTCTGGCAGGACTCTGTATCCGCCCCTGGCAATAGAATCAAACAAAAAAGGTGCAGGCAACGGGATAATATCATGGGTAACCTCACTGAATACCAAGTTATAACGCATGTTATGATAAGAATCGGAAGTGTCGATAAACTGGTGATCTAGATAAACTCGGGGCAAAGGTTAATCATATTAGCGTGTCTGAACATTAAAGTGACTTGCTAAGCGAGTGGCATAAATGCCACCATGATTTTTTCCCCTTAGTTCTATTGAGGTGCAGACGGCGTGCAAAAATAGCCCCTAGGCTAAAAGTGTGATCATTTTGTAGTGCACGGTGTAAAATGGCGAGGTCATGAGCACAGAGTGAACCGACCTTCTCCCTAGCAGTTAAACACTTAGCGATAAATAAAAAAAGTAGTGCACCGAAGGAAACTGCAAACAAGTGGCGGTGGCTTTCGACACACCTCTCTCCTCCCCCACTGTCAAAGTGAGAAGAAAATCCTCAAACTCTGCTGCTTTGGGCTCTCTTAATTCCCCGTCAGAGGGAATCAAACATATGTCACAAAATTCAGTGAACGGTATCTGATGAGTTTCAGAATATAAGTTGAACCGCACCTCAGGAGGGTTGTTCCTATTCAGAAAATGAAAACTTTGCACAAAGGAATTCGTGAGGAGGTGGTGTTGGTCACACTCATCTGCGAGGAAGTCGGTTAGCCCGGCATTTGCAACGAATTGGGCAAACTCTTGATGGAACCCGGCCTCCTCCATGAAGGCATTATGCGGCCATTCGCACGGCCGCACCTCCGCTGTTCTCGGAATGTTGATGTCGTTGTCCGATGATTCCCCAATGACTCCTTTAGCATTATTTTTGGAGGTAAACTTCCTGAAGATACTCATCTTGTTCCTATGAATAAAATTCTGAAAATTTTGGGACACAAAAATTTTGTCAACAAAACTTCGCAAGATTGATGGCAACTACTCACATGGATGTCTAGAGGCTATATCAAGAATTTAAACTACTTCGAACTGTATGAATTCAACATGCAAGCCCCTTTACTGCAGCACCAAGAGTAGCTATTTATTCAAACTATAAACCACTAGAGCAAAAACTAATTGGAGCAATGGAGGAGTCACAAACCAAGTAGCAATCCCCAAAACAGTTTCGGAAACGGAGCTTCGAGCAAAGAGATCGAAATCCGCAGGTTTGAGAGCAAGAACACGAGAGAGAGAGAGGGCAATGGTGATTTTTTTCTGGACGTAGGAGATGACATGGGCTAAAGGGTTAAGTGAGAGGGGCCACGTGGGGCCCACCACCCACCAGGGCGCGCCTGGGGTGGCTGGCGTGCCCTGGTGTCTCGTGGGCACCAGGGGCACCTCCCTCTGATGTTATTTGTGTCAAAAATTTAGAAATATTCAGAAAAAATCGTGTTAAATTTTCAGGGCATTCTGAGAACTTTTATTTTTGGGTCATTTTTTCTTGCACGGGAAATTCAGAAAACAGGATAAACATGGCATTTTATTTTATTTAACTAAGAAAAAACAGAAAATAAAAAGTGGGGACAGAAGGTTGTGCTTACTAAATTCATCGACTCCATACCTCTCAAAAATGATCCATTAACAAGGTTGATCAAGTCTTATTAACAACCACTTTCGATTAGCATGAAACTGAAGAAGTTTCGTAAAACACTAAGTTACCTAAACGGGCAATAAGTATTTCATATTTCTTTTTAGCAGTAGGTAGAGGTAGTTGAAAACTACCAATAGTGAGTGTCGGAGATTTTTCAATAACATTAATACCATTCACTTGGAATTGTTTCTTCGGAAAATGCACCGTATGCTCATTACGATTGATATGAAAAGTGACTTTGCTTTTATTACAATCAATAACAGCCCCTACAGTGTTCAAAAAGGGTCTACCAAGGATAATCGACATGTTGTCGTCCTTGGGCATCTCAAGTATAACAAAGTCTGTTAAGATAGTAACATTTGCAACAACAATGGGCACATCCTCACAAATACCGATAGGTATGGCAGTTGATTTGTCAGCCATTTGCAAAGATATTTCAGTAGGTGTGAGTTTATTCAAATCAAGTCTTTTATATAAAGAGAAAAACATAACACTAACACCAGCTCCTAAATCACACAAAGCAGTTTTGACATAATTTGTTTTAATGGAGCAAGGTATAGTTGGTATTCCAGGATCTCCAAGTTTTTTAGGTACTCCATCCTTAAAAGAATAATTAGCGAGCATGGTGGAGATTTCATCTTCAGGTATTTTTCTTTTATTAGGGGGCCATCTTTAAGATATCCGTCAAACGGGTATGCAAAAAGACCGGCCTAAGCATTTCAGCAAAGCATTCAAATTCTTCATCATCCTTTTTATTAGAAGGTTTTGGTGGAAAGGGCATGGGTTTTTGAACCCATGGCTCTCTGATAACCCACAAGTATAGGGGATCGTCTGTAGCCTTTTTCGATAAATAAGAGTGTCGAACCCAACGAGGAGCTAAAGGTAGAACAAATATTCCCTCAAGTTCTATCGACCACCGATACAACTCTACGCACGCTTATCGTTTGCTTTACCTAGAACAAGAATAAAACTAGAAGTACTTTGTAGGTGTGGATTAGTTTGCAAGATAATAAAGAACGTGAAAATGAAAGTTAGGTGCTGTTTAAATAAAGAAACAATTAACTTAGTAAAACGAGTGTGGATTGGTGGTGGTAGTACATTGCTTAGGCCGATAGCAAGTTTTTATGTGGGAGAGGTCTCTGCTAGCATGTCCTCCCTTACTTGGAATTCTATGCACTTATGATTGGAACTATTAGCAAGCATCCACAACTACTAACGTTCGTTAAGGTAAAACTCAACCATAGCATTAAGATATATATTGGTCCCCCTTCAATCCCGTACGTATCAGTTTCTATGTTTAGGCTGAAGCTGCTGTCACCCTTGCCCTCCAATGCATAGACCTATCAACATACAACTAACCCTATGGTGTAATCCACACGCGCGCTCATATGATGGGCACCAAAGGACAGCGACATAACCACAAGCAAATTAAAACCAACCATAGCAATTCACCAATTACCGATAGGACAACAAAAATCTACTGAAGTATCATAGGATGGCAACATATCATTGGATAATAGTATGATGCATAAAGCACCATGTTCAAGTAGAGGGTACAGCTGGTTGCCGAAGAGTGGACCACTGAATATAGATGGGGGAAGGTGATGAAGATGTTGGTGAAGATGACGGAGTTGTTGGAGTAGATCGCCGTCACACGATGATTGCCTCGGTGGCGTTCCGGCGCCACCGGGAGAGAGTGGGAGAGAGCCCCCCTCCTTCTTCTTCCTTGGCCTCCCCCCTAGTTGGGAGGAGAGTTCCCCCTCTGGTCCATGGCCTCCATGGCGGCGGAGGGGCGGGAGCCCCTCCGAGATTGGATCTCCCTCTCTGTTCTCTTCTGTTTCGCGTTCTCCAGATCTAGCTGAAAACCGTTTCTTATATTCCCGGAGATCCGTAACTCCGATTGCGTAGAGATTTTAACACGATTTTTTCCGGATATAACCTTCCTTGCGCCCGAAGTAGAGCTCCAACCGACTTTCGAGGAGGGCACAACCCACCACCATGCGCCTGGGCTGCCTGGCACGCCCAGGTGTCTTGTGGTGGCTATGGGCCCCCGTTTGCATTGATTCCACCTCCAAAATTCACATATATTCCAAAACAATTCTCTATAAAATTTTATTGCATTTGGACTTCGTTTGGTATGGATATTCTGCAAAACAAAAAACATGCAAAAAACAGGAACTGGCACTGGACACTAGATCAATAGGTTAGTCCAATAAATCATATAAAATGTTGCCAAAAGTATGGAAAAGTTGTATAATATTGGCATGAAACAATAAAAAATTATAGATACGACAGAGACGTATCAGCATCCCCAAGCTTAATTCATGCTCGTCCTCGAGTAGATAATTGATAAAAAGGATAATTTTTTTATGTGGAATGCTACCTAGCATAATCCTGATCATATATTTAATCATGGCATGAATATTAAGACATAAGTGATTCAAAGCAATAGTCTATAATGTGACAAAGATATTAATACTCAGGCATCCCAACAAACAATCATGTCTTTCAAAATATCAACGCTAAAGAAAGCTATGCCTACAAAATCATATTCTCTTGTCATGCTCTGTCTTCTTAACATAAAGTATTTATCATGCACAACCCCGTTGACAAGCCGAGCAATTGGTTCATACTTTTTAACACGCTTCAGTTTTTTCAACCCTCACGTAATACATGAGCGCAAGCCATGGATATAGCACTACGGGTGGAATAGAGTATAATGATAGGGGTAAACATAGAGAAGACAAAAAAGTAAGAAAGTCTCACATCGACACGGCTAACCAATGGGCTATGGAGATGCCCATCAATTGATATCAGCGTGAGGAGTAGGGATTGCCATGTAACGAATGCACTAAGAGCTATAAGTGTATGAAAGCTCAACATGAAAACTAAGTGGGTGTGCATCTAACTCTATAATGAAAAATTTCCACTAGTATATGAAAGTGACAACATAGGAGACTCTCTATATGAAAAATATGGTGCTACTTTGAAGCACAAGTGCGGAACTAGCATGCCCTTTCTCTCTTTGTTTTTTTATTTTTCTTTTTTTTCTTTTTTTCTCTCTTTGTCCGGAGTCTAATCCCGACTTGTGGTGGAATCATAGTCTCCATCATCCTTTCCTCACTTGGACAATGCTCTGATAATGAATAATGATGATTATCACACTTCTATTTACTTAAAACTCAACATTACAACTCGATACCAAAGTATGACTCTATATGAATGCCTCTGACAATGTACCAGAATGTGCAATGATCTAGCGTAACATGTATAAAAAATGATGAACAGTGGCCGAGCCACAACTACTATGTCAGCTATATGATTGCTACTTCTTGAGGTTGCGTTGGTTTTTCCCTTGAAGAGGAAAGGGTGATGCAGCAAACTAGAGATAAGTATTTCCCTCAGTTTGAGAACCAAGGTATCAATCCAGTAGGAGGTACAAGCAAGTCTTCAATCCATGCACCTGCACAAACAATCAAATACTTGCACCCAACGCGATAAAGGGGTTGTCAATCCCTTCACTGTCACTCACAAGGATGAGATCTGATAGAGATGGATATAAAAGATTACTAAAACGTAAAATAAAGTAAAAGTAAATAAATTGCAGTAAGGTATTTTTGGGTTTTTTGGTTTATAGATCTGAAAGTATATGATGAAAAATAGACCCGGGGCCATATGTTTCACTAGAGACTTCTCTCTTGAAGAAAGCATACGGTGGGTAGACAAATTACTGTTGAGCAATAGATAGAAAAGTGCAAAGTTATGACGATATATAAGGCAATGATCATGAATATAGGCATCACGTCCGTGATAAGTAGACCGACTTCTGTCTGCATCTACTACTATTACTCCACACATCGACCACTATCCAGCATGCATCTAGAGTATTAAGTTTATAAGAACAGAGTAACGCCTTAAGTAAGATGACATGATGTAGAGGGATAAACTTAAGCAATATGATATAAACCAGTAGTAGCGTAGGTGTGGAATAGTTGTAGCGTGGGTGGCACAGCGCTACTACTAACTTTTTTAGCTATAGCGCGGGGTAAAAAACGCGCTACTGCTAAAAGTTAGCTGTAGCGTCGTAAAAATAGGGCGGGCACCGACGCTACTGGTATGCAAAAAACCTACGCTACTGGTAGTGTTTTTCCTAGTAGTGAAGATACACCTTTAGTATGCTTTCTTTATGGTTAATACATGGTTTAGTCTTTCCCCCACTTCTTTGCCAAGAAGAACTGACGACCAAAACATGACTAAGACAACAGAACCAAACCAGAATAAAAAACCACTAAAAATAAATATTCATTTTGTAATCTGACACTACAGACAACACAATTTCACTTGGACACTGAAATATGAAAGAAACTAAAAATGGGTTCTACAAAAGACTAAGGCTGTGTTTGTTTGGGCTTCGGCTTGGACAGAATCAGCTGTGGATTCACTGTGGTGGCAAAGCTGATTCACTGACGAATCAGCTGCAGTGAAGGTTAGTCGTTTGGCAACGTAGCTGTGGATTCGACATTGAGCTAGTGAAAAGGCTGAAATGCCCCTAAAGTACTGAGATGAGTGTAACTTGCCGATTTTGTGTGAACAGGCTGTTTAAATGGTATTTGGACAGACAGTGAATGATTTATTCTCTAATAATGTATAAAATATTTCATAATAATATTTCTCTCACTATCTTTCTCATAGATAATTCGAATAACAGAACGCAAAATAATGATGTTGTCACGCCGCTAGTCCATGCAAGTAACAATTTATCTAACAATAGAGAAGATAGTCCATATAATTTCCTTCCAAAAGAGAGCCAAAGGTTTGGATCATACATATAATTAATAATCCACCATACAAAAGAGAGCTAAAGGTTTGGATCATACATGTAATTAATAATCCATACATATAATTAGATATTTGTACAGAAAGTAAACTACCTAGCTTGTCGTGCTATCCACAAAGAGGTTGCAATACTGTCACGCGTGTCGTTCATATTGCCTTCATCTGAGGATGTCAGAACGACATCCCCAAGCAATGGTGTTGCCCGTGCCACCGCAGGCATGTAATTTTCATTCTCATCACATTTGTCAAACTCTTTATCACGTAGCTTGCTGTCCCTAATGTAATTGTGCAACGTCATACAAGCACTGATAATCATCGTTTGATTTCCCATCTTGAATTGGGGCACATCCCTTAGGATGCGCCATTTCTGCTTGAGAACACCAAATGTGCGCTCAACCACATTCCGAAGAGAAGAGTGAGCATGATTGTACACCTCTAACTTTCCAGTTGGTGGGCGTCCCGCCCGAAATTCTGGAAGGTGATAGGTCTGGCCTTTGTAAGGAGCTAGATATCCCACCCGGTTTGGATAACCGGAATCCACAAGGTAGTACATATCTACATACATAGAGATGAAATTAGAACAATGCAGTAATCAACAGAAACAATCTGTACAAAATTAGTTGATTTGTGTACCTTTAGGAGGTGCAGGATAAGTACTAGCATACTTCTCCGTACTGTGATGAAAAATCCGTGTGTCATGTATCGACCCCGCCCAACCGGCAACGACAAAGGTAAATCTCATATCGAAGTCACAAACTGCCAACACATTTTGACTTGTGTAACCGTGTCTTCCTGTAAAGTTCACGGTCTCTTTGGCAGGAACTATAACAGGAATGTGCGTTCCATCAATTGCACCAATACAACCTTTGAAGTGAGGCCAGAAACGTTTGTCTCTTATTTTTGGATGCACATCTGCGAATGTAGGATCTATAGGTTTGATAATGTCCCCCCCTAGAGCATATACACAGTGCAACACATGATTGAATTTCCTATGAATTGTTTCAGTTGACCGAACAAAGCGATCTTCGGTTTGACGAAATGATTGAGGTCCTCCAAGCATCCACAAGAACATGCCTAGACATTCCAATGAGCTCATATCGCTAGTTGATTCCAAATGATAGTCACTCACTAAAAGACCATGCAAACTCAAGAAAACTTCTGGAAACATTCTAAACATTTTGTAGCAAGATTTGGGACGTGCTAATTTTTCCATCACCCATTCATAACCAGTTTGCACTGCAATCCTCCTAGGTTGCTTATTCAAATAATACTTGCTGTAGTGCATAGCCATTTGGCCTAAGGTTGCAAGATCAGTACTTAACTTGAGCAAATGCTGAAGCTGTACTGTCTTTATGTTAGCGTCATCGTCATCACCTCCGCTGTCAATTCCATCCGTCTACAAATGCAACATGACAACAACATTAGTTGCCATATCCATTGTTCATCCAGACATATGACAAGGAAATAGTGCACATCCAGTAAAGAAAATTGTACACATCCAGTAAAGAAAAAAGTTCACATCCAAGAAAGGAAATAGTTCACATCCATACATATAACAAGGAAATAGTTCGCAACCAGGAAAGCTAAAAACTAGGATTTATTGTAAACGGAAATTTACTACATTTCATGCGCTCTCTCGAGCCAATCAGACCTCGCTTCCTTGGTCTTAACAGTTGCAAACATTTCTCTATACTCAGGTTTCATAAAAAGCATGCTTGATGAGAAAAAGAGAGGAGTTCCTTCCTCGACTCCACAGTCACGAACCATCTCCATTGCATCTTCCATACTAGGGCCAACCAAAGGAGGAGGAGAAGGAGCCTTGTTGGAGCTCGATGCCTCTTTTATACTTTCAGCTGTCACACATATGGCATCACTAGCCTTCTTGTACATCCTAACAAAAGGATTCTTCTCGTCTTGTGCAGAAAAATCAGATTTGGTAGACTTCTTTGTATTTCTCTTTTTCTTTGGTTTTTCTTTGATGACTTCATCATCTTCTTCTTCACTATCAGTGTCATCAATAGTCATTGCCTCCTTGTCCAATGGTATCTCACCCGGGATAGCGGACTCGGCACCGGTGACATGACGATCATCAAACATCAGATCCATTTCTGTCAAGTTGGGTGGACCTCCATTCCTATACCTTGCATGCTCCGGGTGTTTCTGAAAGAATAGGCAAGAACAAAACATTAGACAATTAAGAAATGATAAAATCCAATGTACATACAATGAGTAACAGGAAAGAAAATACCTTTAGGTGAGTATTCCACCAATCAGTATCAGCATCGATAGTTCCTAGCTTAGCATTCCATCCAAGTCCAGATGCATCAATTTGCAATTGTTTCCAGTGGCAATACAACGTTTTGAGTGCACCCCATCTATTCTTGAATTGCAACCTCGAATAAGTTTTTTTAGTTATGTTTGTCCAATTCTCTCCCAAATTCGTATATCCTTTACCACTCAAGAACGGCCCTGGCCTGTTGCCTGCTTCACATTCCTTTGCACATAACTCGCAAAATATCCTAGTGTGGTATGCATCCCAAAGTGCCTTGTCTGTCTTGTCTTCCTTGTCTGCCTTCTTCGCTGCCTTCTTCGCTGCCTTGTCCATCTAGTGCATTATCACCATTTTTTATACCAGCATACATACATAAATATATGTCCAGCATACAGAAAAAACTACAAGAAAATGCATCTACATCTACTGTAAAAATCATCCACAACAAGGAACCATACAACAACTAGATGTACCATCTACATTCACAAGCAGCAAGAAACTAGCAACATCATTTATGGGAATGCTCACCCCAGGCGACGCCATGATGCACGAGAAGTGGGCGACACTCTCCGGGAGGTAGGGAGGCCGGCGTGCTCCGGGGTTGGGGAGGCGTCCTGCTCCTTCAGGTTGGGGAGGCTGGCGTTGGGTCGAGGCGGCAGGCGACCGGAGTTGGGGCGAGGCGGCGAGGGGTGGATCCAGCGAGGCAACCCGCGTTGGGACGTTGGCGGCGAGGGGTGGCGGCGATAAGGTGTGCGGCAGCGGCGCAGGATGTGGGAAAACGTAGACGACGTCTGTTTCAGGAGGGGATCGAACGAGACGGGTGGTCTTGTGTCGATGGCTGGCTGCGGTGGCATTTTTGTCGTAATTTCGGTGAAGTGCCAGGGGCAGGGTGGGCGTGGGAACCAGCTTCGCTGGTGAAGTACACCGATGGGTGCTTCAGCCCATTGCACTGCGGAGGGCCCGAATCAGCTCTCAGCTTCGAATCCACAGCTGCTCTAATTTAGCTGTTTGTTTCAGCTTCAAATTAATCCTATCAGAATCTGCCTTGTAAATCTGAAACAAACAGGGCCGAACAAGGACGAAAATGAAACATTGAAACAAAGGATGCCCCAAACTGAAGCCCTACCACAATGCTCGACGCTGACGAAATCGGCAGTGAAGCTCCGTATAGAGAGCATCCAAACCTCAATACAGAGAATTGTTGGTGCCACCATCCCAAGTGTCAGAGACCATGCTTGCACTACTCACTGCCCTCCCACTCGGCGCAACCGAGAGTTGCATTCTCAGCCATCCCGTGTCACATAAGGACAAAACTATGCGAACAAGATGATGACAACAAAACAAAGTGGGCTCGCTAAGGCGGCTCACAGCGAGCGGTGGAGCATGCGTCCGCACTAGTAAATCATTTGTCAGATGCACACACTACTTTTGAGCCATCAACTTTTGCCATGAAAATAATATGATATTTACATTTTGTGCCAAAGGTGTATTTTGAGTATACCGAATTAGCGTCTTTCAAAATGTGTGTTGCTTATCACATATGTCATGCGGTAAACAAATATGATATCGTAATACAGCTATATTCCTATATTCTTTGCTCATATGTTTATTTTACCATTTTCGCATAAGCAGTAACAAGCTTTAACAATATTTGACAAACAATCTGTTGTCAAGCATTAGAGCATCTCGAAAAGGAGGATAATCCCTTGACCTCTACATCGAGGGATGCACACAACCATATGTTATTAATTATTGCAAATCATTGCCAAGCATTGACGTCGAACAAGTAGTCTACAGATAGAAAAGAAGAAAATCCGCATTTCAAGCCCTTCCCTCAAATCTCTTTTAACTCCCTAAAAAAAATCATTTGAGGAGTTAAGTTCATTCTAGCCCGTCTCTCAAACCTTTGACGAGTTGCTCCTCAAACTTGTCCCCTTCTGCACAAATTTGACAAAAAGGAGTCATTCTTCTCAAAACCTCTCTCCTCCCCGACGCTTTATATTCCGTTTGGAGTGCACCCAACCATCACCGTCCGCCGCCCACCTCGACACCGGCGGTAACCAACCCTCCCTATTGTCCGTTGCAACCCCCTGTTGTCCCGCCGACCTCGTCCCGCCTCCCCGCAACTCAAGGTCATCGAGTCCCACCACCCAGCCTTCACTACCTAGCTTAGCCTGCCCAGCAACGGCGATTGGCACTGCATGCCCTGCTCACGCTCGGCAGCTAGCGAACACTTTTAAGTTTATTTCTTCTTTCTTCTACTAAACTCTTGGCCGGTGAGCTTTCCTAACTATGGGAAACAATTCCCCATGTTTCTTTCGTCCCTCCAGAAGGGACGAGATGGTTTCTTTACGCGCACCGAATAGGCTTTTTGTGCAGTAGTTCTCACGACTGGCCCTTGGCGTAGGACCGAAAACCCAAGAAAATATTTTCATTAACCTCTACTCAAGATTCAGATATTCGTCTAGAGAGACCCAGCCTGACGTGTGCTCAACCACCCACTCCGTCCTTGATAGTGCTGGTACACACCTTCTTGTGAATCCATATCTCTAGACTTAAGTATGTTAATGAGATGATTTGTCTCTACTGATGATATTATTCAGCAGACAATATAGTAAGATGCATTCAGAAAATTATTATGTTGACCTTCTTCTTTTGGCATCCTAATCTAAGGGTTTTTTTAGACCAAGTGCCAGATCTCTAGTTGAAACTTAAATCTAGTTTTGGGTACATGCATTGAAACGAGCTCTATGCAGATGCCTATGGCCTCACATACATGTGGCTGAATTGTGCAAATATAGATCTTGGAACGTGGAGATGCATAAGTAACACAAAATTTCCATCAACCTTGAGAGGGGCCTGATCATACCATGGACTAGCCTGAATTTCTGGCCAGGATTTCAGAAGGCCGCATCAAAATGCCAACATGATTCTTGTTCAAGCCTGAATACTGTAAACAATATAATTGTTTACAATTAAACCTATAGAATTAATCAATTTTAAAATGATTATATTGTTTTATCTTTATTAGTACTCTAAAGGATTAGTGACTTGTGGACCAGTCGACCAAATGGCTTTGGTTGGCAAGTGGAGTCAAGAGGAGCTTATCCGGCTTTCAAGGTAGGCTGGCCTGAGCCACAGGGTTAGGTGTAGCTTGAGCAACGTTGTACATATTGTTTCTCGGTACATATATAGGTTGCTCCCCTAGCACATGCCACAAAGGGGGAACTCAAAACTGTGTAGTTGAGATATCTTGCATGCAGTGACCAAGCTAGAAAGAAATCCAAAAAGACAAGGAAAAATGTTGAAAATACCTCTATGGAATGAGAGACATCAGGAAGAAGTTACCAACTAGTGCAGGCTTACGATTGGCCCAAGAAATGATCTATGATGGTCTTCCGGGTGCAAGTCGTGGAGGACACCACTGGCATGCTGGACAAAGCTAGTGGTGGAGCCAGGCCGACAGCAGGCCTCGGGCCACCTTCAAGCACCGTAGCACGGTAGCAACGATGATTGCTACAGTCAACGAAGGAATTGGGCCCCACGCCCGGGCCCAGGCCTGGGTGGCTTTGGTCCTATCTGCACTGCAGGATGGAGCTCTGCCTGACTATGATAGTTCATGACTATATTGCTGTAGTTGTAACTGGTTTCACTCGTTGATGAGACACCGGTGTCTCCCGTGTCAATCTTGGCCATGAAGAAGGCCGCGCTACACTGCAGCATGCAGCCTGCTATCGAACTGTTACGTTTTTTTATATCCCCACTCTTTGGTTTGCCTCGAAATGAACAGGGTTAGCTTGTAGGCTGCTACACGCCCTTGCTAGATTTTTCCTGTCACAAGCATCATATTTCTTAGCATCATATCGAGAGTAAAACCTAGTGGAAAACATGAAAGAACATGTAATACATGGACTTACAAAGCAAGGAAAATCTCTAATGAAATCAACAGACAACGATTATTTTAATATCCATATATTTCGCAGGCCAGCTCTGCAGTACAGGGAATTTTTAGTATATATAGCAGTCACCCTTTTCTCGGTAGATAGTAAATGTGTTGTAAATAATTACGGTGTTTGACTAAGCTTGTGACAACCAGCTGAACAACATGCAATCTTGACTGATTTTCTATGTCAATATCACCATTTTTTTTGAAGAATTAATAGTTTGTCCATGATCCACACCGTGTTCTCAGATGGATCTATATGTGTATGATACATTATCGCCCTGTTGGTAGGCATGCTCACCTCGTAAATCAGATCATAAGGTTGATTTTGATGAAGAGTTGGCTGACCTAACTTTACTTATGTCATTATTCTGTTGGTAACTTCGATCATGCATGTGCATTCATTTATTCACAGGACATTCTACTGATGTCATCCTAAATGCGTCAAATACCTAATATCTACATCTGATGTGATTCTAGGCAAGGGTGGACACCCGCAGTCGAATGAAATTGGATTAATTCCTATATGTATTCTATAATATGCAAGTGGTACTCATTATATTTCACAATACATGTCCTGCACACACTTACGAGGACGTACATACCTTACCCTAGAATAGCTAGTTAGCAACCTTTGATTGTTCTTTGTCAAGCTATGAATTGGATCAACTAGTGCCTAATGCGTGCCTTGGCGTGCCCTTGTCGGGCATGCGAGGTATGACAGGATAAAATGCATGTGAAAATACAGTATACGAAGTCTTTTTTTTTGCAGGGTAGATATACAAATATTAGGAGGATCGAAGCCGCTGTTAAAGAAAACCGATACAATATTCATTTTGGCCAATCTTGAAGCGTTGCGCAGGTTTTCTCTTGGGTAATTGACTGGTTGACACGGCTATTAATGACATGTTCTATTTTCACTTGCTCGGGCAAGGCACCTTCCCTCCATCTTCTTGTGTCGTGTCAGTGCCCATTTCAACATGAACCGATGAATCAGGTTCTATTTGGTGCTGCTTCCTCGCAGTTAATCTTGCCACAACATTTCCTCTGCCATGAATATTAGAGATCTCTCAGTTAAAATCAAGAAAAAATTATGTTATGTTGTGATCCAAATACAGGTATAAAATTAACGGCTAACTTCTGACGAGCGGAGCGGAGCTCCGGCCCGTCGCCAGTAGGCTTGGGCCACGCGATATACGGATCAACATTGACCTAGGTCACCTCTATAATATATATATATCCATTGTAAGCCACCGCACGGGATAATTTGATCAATTGTAAATCCTTGATGTTTGTAACCTCCCCACATATAGTGAAGATTTGTTGGCACCTGTTGTTTTTTCCCCTTCGTGATGAAGGGGATTTTCCACGTTAAATTCTTATGTCCCAGTGTTTGATTTCGTTCTTCATCATGTTCGATTTCGTGCCGTTTCTCTAACAAATTCCAATTCAACGAAATACCGGAAAACATTATCCAAGAAAAATATCCACAAATACCATCCTGTAGTTCTGGAGCGCAATACAAACTCGATTTTAACATCCAGAAGAGCACCATACACTCAAAAAGGCGGGGGAGAATCGGGAGGATGTGGATAGCTTGCATGAGCGAACACTCGCGCGGAAGTTCTCTTGACGAATGTACTAGCTGATTTCATGGGCTCCACAACATTCGACCATGCAGATTGCCACTACTAGGAAAAACACTACTAGTAGCATAGGTTTTTTGCATAGCAGTAGCGCGTTTTTTACCCCGCGCTACAGCTAGTTGTGATAGTAGTAGCGTGGGTTGCACACGCGCTACTGCTAATAGCAGCAGCGCAGGATGCTGCCCCGCGCTACTACTAATTAATTAGGAACTTTTTTAAAAAAATCCACCAATTCCATTTTATGCTTTTGAGGTGTATACAATTCAATCAGCATGTTAATTAACTGGACAGACAACACAAATGTTTGCTTTTGAGATATATACGCTCCAAACATCAATTGATCACTTACATTAACTAGTACACGGTGCATTGGGTTGGAGATGAGCCGGAGCCACCGGCATCCAAGTTGCCTGATCCACTCGCCGTCCACGGATCCAAGCTAGGTAGGACGAGATCTACTACAAAAAAACACGGGGCTCCCTTGGTAATTTTTCTGTCACGGAGCATGAAGAAGAGTGAGACGGGAAGGAGAGGGGGCTCACTGTTGCTGGCCGGATGGGAGACAACCGGGACGGGGGATGACATGAGCTGCGGGGAGGGAAATGCTGAGTAGCACGTCGGCCGCGTCCTCGCCGGTGGTGGACGTGTAGGTCACCATGAGCTGCTGCACAATGAACGACATGACCCCCGCGTCGGCCAGCGGCCGGCGGCCGCACTTCGCCGGCGGCTGGAGAAGTAGCGTACATCGCCGCTTTGAGCTGGGTGAGGGGAAATCTTGGCGGTGGCTGGATCCAGTGGTGGAGGAGGATGAGGACGCAGCGGCCGGATAAGGAGAAGATGTGGGGGAAGGAGAGACCGAGGCGACGGGACGCATTTGTATTTTATAAGTACACGGTTGTAGTTACAGCGTAGCCAGCAACAAAATAGTAGTAGCGCGGCATGTTTCACCTGCGCTACAACTATAGCATGTCCGGGTGGTCTACTTAGTAGTAGCGTAGGCCTTATAACCCACACTACTACTATCAACTTAGTAGTAGCGTGGGATTTATACCCCGCGCTACTACTATGGCCGATCCCGGGGTACGGTGAGAATCACTTAGTAGTAGCGTGGGATTTATACCCCGCGCTACTACTATCAACTTAGTAGTAGCGTGGGTTTATACCCCGCGCTACTACTAATTAGCAGCAGCGCGGCCCATATACCCCTCGCTACTGCTAAGCTTCTATCTATAAGGTATTTCCTAGTAGTGTGCTTGTTTATTAATCGTGTGTGTGTGCGCGCGCGATCATACATATTACTGCTCAATCTTCTCCCAGATAGAATGGAGCTCTTTCTGGCAACACATAATTTTTCTCCTGCTATCAAATAGATCCTGTATGATAAAGGTAAATTAGCCAGTGACATAGACTTAGAGATGGGATGAGAACAAACAGAGCTTCTGAAAGATCACTAGAGAATATGAGACACCACAAGTGAGATCACAAATACACGGTGGACTTAGTAGTTCTCTAATAGATCCCTGGGTCTAGAGATTCTTCTATTTTGGAACAAAGCCACCATCTGCGTGATGCTAAAAAACAGTAGGAGTGGGAGAAGAAATTTCTGAAACCAAACTCCTCTGTGTGCTCACTAGTAGAAAACAGGGCTTTCGTCACAGCCAGATCGGAGCATTAGTCCCGGTTGCATTATGAACCGGGACTAATGTGAGCATTAGTCCCGGTTCGAGCGGCTAGGGCGCTGGGCAGGCATTAGTCCCGGTTCAAATGTGACCTTTAGTCCCGGTTGGAGTCACGAACCGGGACTAAAGGGTGCGATGCCCTTTAGTCCCGGTTCGTGGCTCAAACCGGGACTAAAGGTTAGATCTTTAGTCCCGGTTCGAGCCACGAACCGGGACTAAAGGGGTTGAGGCTTTAGTCCCGGTTGGTGGCTCAAACCAGGACTAAAAGTTACACCTTTAGTCCCGGTTTGAGCCACCAACCGGGACTAAAGGGGTTTTGAAATTTGTTTTTTGTTTTTTCATTTGTTCTTTGTGTGTAGTTTCTGTTTTAAATTGCTTATATCTTTTAGGATATTTGATGTTTTTGAGTGATTCTTTTTGCATTAGATTCAAAATTTTGTCTAGTTTCTGTTTGTGCCATTAGTTTTCAAATTTGAATGATTTAAATATGAATTTGTTCAAATTTGCTTCAAATCCTAGATTGTGAATAATTTGAGTTTAAAAATAGTTTTTAATTTAATTCTTTTTGCTCCTAGTCACATGTTAGACGGTGCTAGCAGATGCAGTAGACGGTAGGATTGGATGGACACCATCCCGGACTAAAGAGGTTCAAACTCTAACCCCCCTATGTATCGTCATTTCAGTTTTGTAAAAAACAAAAGAAAATGATAAAAACTTCAAAAATTAAAATCCTTCGAGATGTAGTTATGTTACTACATCTACTAGTTAGGAAAATTAAAAAACTTAAATTTGGACATGTTTTGCAAAAAAGTGTTATGAAAAAGTAAAACGGCCATATCTTTTGCATACGATGTCGAAAAAAAACACATAATATATCAAAAAAATCAGCACGAAAATCCGCATCCGATTCTGGCCGCCAAAGGCAGTTTTGCAAATTTTAGAATCCTCAAATTCTTAAAGGAAAAAAAGTTATGCTCAAATTTCAGTTTTTTTTTAATTTTGGTTAAATCTGGTCAAACTGTGGTCAAACTACTTATTCAAGAAATATTAGTGTTACTAAATAATTATTTTAGTTTTTTTGAATTTTGGTCAAACTATGGTCAAACTATGGTCAAATCAGGTCAAACTATGGTCAAATCAGGTCAAACTGTAGTCAAACTATGGTCAAACTATTTATTCAAGAAATATTAGTGTTACTAAATAATTATTGTTTTTTAGAATAATAGTTTCAAACTCAAACGGTGCTTAATGGTCAAGTTCAACTCCTAAGGGTTAATAGGATTGACAGCTTAGTATTGTCAGGAAAACAACAAGTGCAGACTTGGAAACTAGGGGGAATAGAACTCAAAAGTTAAGCGTGCTCAGGCTGGAGTAGTGAGAGGATGGGTGACTGGCCGGGAAGTTAGACGATTTGGAATGAGTGCTGATTAGAGATTAGAGATTAAATTCTAAAGCAGTGAGGAGGGAGGGGTGATTAGAGATTAAATTGTCAAATAATTCAAATATTTGAAAATCAGAAGAAAAAAAATTAAAAAAAATCAATTTTTTTTTCAAAAAATTCCTTTAGCTCCGGTTGGTGTTACCAACCGGGACTAGTCCCGGTTGGTAACACCAACCAGGACTAAAGGTCCTCCAGCCCGAGCTCCAGCAGGCGGCCACGTGGAGCCCCATCTGTCCCGGTTCGTATAAGAACCGGGACTAAAGGTGTTGGGCTTTAGTCCCGACCCTTTAGTCCCGGTTCCCGAACCGGGACAAATGGGCCTTATGAACCGGGACAAATGGCCCTTTTTCTACTAGTGGCTAGATATGAAGATGGACATAATCACATAAGTAGCTAATCTTCATGCAATGTGGACCTAACTTAAGTTATGATGCCACACCTGTTCCGAGCATGTGTAGCTAACCGGACAGAGGGAGGTAGAGCCACCCCTAAGAGACTCGGTAGTTGTTTTGCATGATGCTATAATAACGCATTTGTGACTATGTATCTTCTAATTTTTGTATTGAAATGACAAAAACATGCCAAATGAAGCAACCTAGAGATAATTCCATTTTCCAAGGAAAATTCCTCCGAGTAAACCAAAATTACATCACAGAGCAAACATCAATCCATCCCCATTGTGCATGTGGACATTTGTGAGAGCATGGTTGGGCTAGTCCCATCTTGCTAGTTTTGGAAAAGCGACACCAATATAAACCCATATGTTTGATAGATGCTAACTCCGGCTAGCCATTTTGTGTGAAGCGAGGCTGGAAACACAAAGAGTATTGCCACATATGTGTGTCGCCAAACCATTATAGGGTTAGCTCTAAATCTAGTACGAAACTTGGGGTGTTATATACAACTTAACTTAGTCTTAGTTTGTGGTTGTTGAATTATATTGTGTTGTGCTAACGATATATCCTGCTGTGAAAAATTACGCACAAAAATAGACAGGACGATGAGAATCCACACAATGCCTAACACAACCTTAGCAATTATGAACTAGATGTGATGGAAGGACGAACAGGTGCACCATGTGTCGGCTAGAGTACGATGTATATTTTGCAAAGGGGATTGGCTGGCCCTGCCACATCCAAGCCACTCCTGCCAATCCTGTTTGATACGATCTTTGATGCCTTGGAGAGACACACATGACCTAACAGTTGAATACTCCCTCTGTAACAAAATGTAAGACGTTTTTAATAATTGTATGTGAAACCAAAAACGTCCTATATTATCTTGCAGAGGGAGTACTACATAAGCAATGTTTTTTTTCTTGCAAATGCTAGTTCAAGCGACCAAGGTGAACAAATATTAAGCCCTTAATATGTGCTTATCGCCGTGCGTCGAATTCTTCGCATTGTGCCACTGTCCTCGGACTTAATTAGCACCAAGCTTTGATGTCTACTACGCAACCTTTCTTTTTGTAGATGTTGTTGGGCCTTCAAGTGCAGAGTTTTGTAGGACAGTAGCAAATTTTCCTCAAGTGGATGACCTAAGGTTTATCAATCCGTGGGAGGCGTAGGATGAAGATGGTCTCTCTCAAACAACCCTGCAACCAAATAACAAAGAGTCTCTTGTGTCCCCAACACACCCAATACAATGGTAAATTGTATAGGTGCACTAGTTCGGCGAAGAGATGGTGATACAAGTGTAATATGGATAGTAGATATAGGTTTTTGTAATCTGAAAATATAAAAACAGCAAGGTAGCAAGTAACAAAAGTGAGCAAAAACGGTATTGCAATGCTTGGAAACAAGGCCTAGGGTTCATACTTTCACTAGCAAGTTCTCTCAACAATGATAACATAATTGGATCATATAACAATCCCTCAACGTGCAACAAAGAATCACTCTGAAGTTTCTATCGGAGAACGTAGGACGAAAACGTGCATCAACTCCTATGCATAGATTACCCCAATGCCACCTCGGGAATCTGCGAGTTGAGTGCCAAAACATACATCAAGTGAATCAATAGAACATCCTATTGTCACCACAGATATCCCATCGCAAGACATACATCAAGTGATCTCAAATCCAATACTCAATCCAACATAACGAAACCAACAAGAGCAAGACTCAATTCATCACAATAAGAGACAGAGAGGGAAGAAACACCATATGATCCAACTATAATAACAAAGCTCGCGGTACATCAAGATCGTACCAAATCAAGAACACGAGAGAGAGAGAGAGATCAAACACATAGCTACTGGTACATACCCTCAGCCCCAAGGGTGAACTACTCCCTCCTCGTCATGGAGACCGCCGGGATGGTGAAGATGGCCTCCGGTGATGGTTTCCCCCTCCGGCAGGGTGCCGGAACGGGCTCCCGATTGGGTTTTCGTGGCTACAGAGGCTTGCGGCGGCGGAACTCCCGATCTAGGTTTCTTTCTGGGGGTTTCTGGATTTATAGGAATTTTTGGTGTCGGTTTCAATTCAGGGGGGTCCACGAGGCAGCAGCAAGGTAGGGTGCGCGCCCTCCACCCTTGTGGATGCCTCGTGGCTCCTCTGGTCCATCTCCGATACTCCGTGGGCTTCTTCTGGTCCATAAAAAA
>CM022303.1:88085451-88105877 GCA_011799875.1 Thinopyrum elongatum | reverse complement strand
TTTGCTATCACCTACTTATTTAAAAAAAATTTAAGTCTATTAATTGAACATTATTAAACTACAGTAGCACTACTAGTACAAAGCCTCCGGCAGGATCTTCGGGATGAGATGTTGGTAGCCGCCGCCGCCCACTGGTTGATCTCCTTCCTGGTCTCCTCCCTGAACCCTCCTACACATGCAGGTGTAACAGTCAATGACGTACGCACCAATGCGAAGCGGCGATCGAAATAGTTGAGTGCTACGTACATTAGCGAAGTTGACGGCGCGTATATCGGCTTTTGTATGACTCGGCGGCGGTGTGGAGGAAGTCCGGCGTGAGCTCCATGTGTTCCTGGTGAACACACCCATAGGCGTAGGTGGTGATGAGCGGCCCGCCGGAGCCGACGGGTCGCGCGCGAGGCCACGCACGAACACCACGACCTCGTCAGAGGACGCGTGCGCCGAGCACGGAGAGGAGCTCGTCCAGTGTTCTACCACGGCTCGGCGGCCACCAGGCCGAGCGTGGTGTAGAGGGACAGCGGCGAGAAGGCGATGTTACTGTCTGTGTGTCGTCGACCTCGGCGAGCTTCTTGGCCAGGCGGTGAGCGCGAACGCGGTCAGGCCACCGGAGCCCATCGCCGGCGCCGGCGCTAGCGACGACCCGCGCGCTTTCTTGGTTGGCCTCGTCAGATCCCCCTGGTCTCCCATGGCCGGCCGATGCGATTGACGATGTTTACAAGGGTTGGCCTAAATTACAATAAGACAGCGGATATGACACTGCACTATATATAAGAACGTGCATATCTTTTTTCTTTTCTTTTTTCTTTTACGATGAACGGTGCATATCTGATGGAAAACGTTTAGTTTAAGTCGGATGATTTCCATCTCGCGTAAACGCCCCTTCTTATGACACAGTGTCTCAGGTGGGCCTCACCACGTGCAGGCCTTACCACAGGCCCATCGCTCCCCACCGCAAAAATCTTACAGGCTTGCTAAAAATCAGTCGACTGAGATTTAATGAAGTCTCAGTCGACTTGCAGCATTTTGTCCCATCGTTTGCAACATTTTTTTCTGCCGGTGCAACATCCGTCTTGCTGTTGTTCATGTCGTCCCTCATCGATGTAGCATGTTTTTCACTGGTTGCACACATCCTCGTTTGACGGTTGTAGCATTTTAATCAGAGCGGTTGTAGCATATGTTGTTGTTGCTTGCGTACCGTTGCAATTTTTCACCGCCGTTTGCAGCACGCCATGCCGCTTGCAGACCACAACTACGCTGACATCACTCGACGAGACTTCGTTAAGTCTCAGTCGACTGAGTTCTAGACAGACCCAAAATCTTATCTCTTTCTCTCGATTCCTCTTCTTCTCCCGATTCCTCTTTTTCCACGTCCTCATCTCTTTCAACGAGGCAGCAACAAGACGCAGCTGTGTGCATGGAGACCGGAGGAGATGCCAGCCGGGCCCTACTGCAAGATCCCGCCACCTCGCCGCTTCGATGCCGCGGGAGAAGGCTTCGCCGCGAGCGGGCTGGCCCGGGGCACTGCAAGCAGTGGTAGGCTCTGCTGCGGTACGAGCTGCTCCAAGGGGCAAGCGGACGGAGGATGACCGCTGCGTTGCAACGTCGACTACTACTGCATGGCAGCTCCAGCGGCCTCTGTGCGCGTTGAACTTCGCCGCGGAAGTTTAGTGGTACAATGGAGCTTCGCGAGGGAGGCGGTGGTGCTGTGATGGAGCTCCGCCGGGGCATTCCAGTGCTGCATTGGAGCTTCTTGGAGGGCCGCCGATGTTGCGATAGAGGTCCGCCGGTAGTCTCCAGTGCTGCATTGGAGCTCGTCAGAGGGCCGTCGGGTGCTGCGATGGAGCTCCCGCGCGGGCGGCCGGTGCTGCATTAGAGCTTCGTCGAGGGCGCGGGTGCTGCGATAGAGTCCGCCGAGTCCGTCCATTGCTGCTTGGAGCTTCGTCGGACGGCCGCCGGTGCTGCAATGAAGGTCCGCCGAGGCCGTCCAGTGCTCATTGGAGCATCGCCGGGTCGTTGGCTCTGCCGGAGTTCAATGGAGCGCGGCCGGGTGCCGTTGATGCTGCGTGGTGCGCCATAGAGCTGTTGTTGTGGTGCTGCCATAAGAGTTGGAGCTCGCTGATCGTACGCTGCAGAGCATCTAATCGGGCGGCTCGGGGCGGCTTAAAATTGGATCAAATCATTCGACTTATCCTGTAGCATCGCCATATCTGATATGGTAAGTATGTACTCGTATATGTTATTACTAGCAAAGAGCCCGTGCGTTGCAACGGGTTAAAGAAACCACCAAATTGGGGTGGCAAAAAAAAAGCATTAGCAATTGTAGGAAGTAAAACACACTTATAGAAGGACCAAAATCCCAAATGATACATTTGCTTAGGGCATCTACAACCACAATGGGAAATTTTGGCTTCTCAAATGTCCATGGACGCGTCAACCAGTGTACGGTTGTATGTGCTTTGAGCCCTTATTTTGCACACACGCAACCATGCTCCTTTTTTTCATTCATTTTCTATTGGGGGTCTGTGTTAGGTTACCTTTTTTCCTTCTCTCTCCTATCCAAACGGGGACCGGGTTGTCGCCCAGACTTTGGATAGGATTTGAATGGACCGGTTGTAGATGCTCTTAGTAAGTAAAAATTTGCTACCGGTCAGAAAGCAGGAGCTGAACAAAATACATGGAATAGCCATCATTTAACAACTGTACATAAAATTGCCATCATTGAGATCTTCAATCAAATTTCCAATAGTCAAATCATCTCTGACAACACTGATGGAAAGCTTAATTAGATTTTTTGATGGAAGATTAATTAGAGAAAATATCAACAGAACTCACACAAAAACCCAAAATGTCAATGTCCACCACTGTGTTGCATAGCTATTGTTCTTGGGATCATCATTGCATACTTTTAGAGCACCGTAATGCTGGTCTCACCATATTTTGATGATTCAGTTTATAACGCATGTCAGAAATGCAAGCTCACCTTCTCCATGCATGCCTCAACCGAGACTACGAGTCTACATTGAGGAACAAAAGTAAAAGAAGACCCGATCATAGTTGAATAAATAAATGCATGTGAACAATATAAAATTAACAGAGGTATATTCGGCTATCTTACCCTGAATAAAGAAGACCCAATATGAATTGCTACATATTTTATGGGCTTGGAGAAAACAAACGGGTACACATATGTAGGACCACAATGCTCTGATCTGTACCACGTCCCTCACCTCTCCGCCCATCCAAGCGCATCCCATCTAAGCAGCGCTCACTCCCTCTCGTCCGTCTCCTTCACTCTCCGCCCCATCAAGCGCATCCCATCTAAAGCACCCGCCGCTTCCCTCGCTCGCTCTCGTGCCTGGCTTTAGTAGCCGGCCGCGGCGCACTGCACGAGCAGGCCGTCCTGGTCAACACAGCAGCTGGCCGTGGATTTGATAGCGCCTGCCAGGGCCTGAAGCCAAGTGCACTGACCATGCAACGTTGCACCGGCACCTCCTCGAACCAGCACCGCCGCCGCCCGACATCACCCATTACTCACTCCCGGAACAGGAGGTGGATCCACGGGTCCGATCTCCGCCGTCTCCTCCTGTTTCTTGCCTCACCGGAGTCGGCGCCTCGCTGGAGGAGCACCAGCGTCCCGCCGCCTCGCTCCCCGTCCACTCACTCCCAGAAAAGGTGATGGATTCCCACCGATCCGATCTCCGTCGTGCGCGGTGAGACAGGGCGGAGCGTGGCAGGAGGTGGAGGTAGGCTGGAGGTCTAGATGGGATCGAGAGGAAGGGTCGTTGGACATCCCACATTAGTACCACCTCGTTTATATTACGATTTTGTTTATAAGAATCGTAAAAGCGTATTACGACTAGGCGAAAGGTATTGTGACGGTAAACCCACGGAGTCAATCGTGCTTTATTATTAGGGAAAGACTATTAAAAAAAACTATGTATTGCTAACCCTAATTTAAAAAGATGTTTTGACCGTCCGATTGTCATTGTCAAACAATGGGATAGGATTCCCCGTTGGATCCATTTATCAATCGATCACGCATCAGTCAATAATCACGCCAACGAGATCAGGTTCAGGCTTTGGGACGCAATGCATCTGACAAAGTACTGCAGATGCAGTTATAACAAACAAAGTACTGCAAATACAACTATCTTGTTTTTTTTTATTGTGAAAAGCAACTATCTGGGTTACAGTATAGGGCAGTATGCCAGTATATTGTACCAAAAACGCTCAATTTTTTCTTTTTTTTTGCTTGGACTGCAGGTTTTTTCAACGGGGGAACTGGTTCTCTCTCCCTTTTTTTTCTGAGAAAAGGGGGAACTGGTTCTCGTGTGTCCCTTCCTGTTTATTAGTGTTTGTCCGTGTTGTCAGGCCGAGGTAAAAGCGTTGCTAGCATGTTTCGTATTTTGTTTTCTGTTTTTTTGTTATCAACTACACGGGCTGCTTTTTTGGTGTATGGGGAAGGTGGCTTCTCATTCCTTCTAAGCTTTTTGTTTCTTTGTTGGGACGTTCTAACGTCAGGAAGTTAGTTTTTTTTTTTGCCATCTTTTCTTTGTGATTTCTTTTCTTTGTATGTTTTTACTTCATTTTTTATTAAAAATTCATCTCTAATTTTTTAAATGTAATTGTCCACATTTTATTGTGCATCAAATTTCTATGTTTTCTTAAGCTTTTGTTTCTAATTCTTATGTTTCCATCGGGCGACGTAACGTGGGCACATTTGCACGCGCCATATTCCACATGCAAATACAAGTGTAGCAAAACTTGAGTAATTTGTGGTTCTCTTTTATATGTATATGTTTTAAGGTTGACATGACAATAACAGGCACATGCAATACTTTTTTTGTTGTGAAAATTTCTTATTAGTTGCACCACACCAATCCCTTGGCAATTGTGCACACATCGTCAGCTTCGCACCCCGACTGTAATTACATGTCTTCAGCGCGACAGTAACTCAGTGGTGATTTGTCTGGGGAGGAGGGAGGTGTGTAGTTGCATGTCTGTCTTAGGCATGCAATTGCAAGTGTCACCATTGACTGCAACTGCATGTCTTTAACGTGATCACAACTCGGTGGTATTTTCTCTGCGTGGGTGGTAGTTGCATGTCTGCCACCAGGCACGCAACTGCAAGTGTCGCTCCCGGCTGCAACTGCAACTCAATGGAGGTTTGTCCGGGAGGGCGCTAGTTGCAAGTCTACCACCAGGCACGCAACTGCAAGTGTCACCCCCGACTGCAACTGCAACTCAATGGAGTTTGTCCAGGAGGGCGGTAGCTACAAGTCTGCCACTAGACATGCAACTGCAATTGTCGTCCCTGAGTGCAATTGCATGTCTACCACTAGGCTCGCAACTGCATGTCTTGAACGTGACTGCAACTCAATGGTGTTTTCTCGAGAGGGGTTGGTAGTTACATGTCTGCCAATGCGCATGCAACTGCAAGTGTCACCCGACTGCAATTGCATGCCTTCAACGCGACTGTAACTCAGTGGTGTTTTGTCTGATAGGGTGGTAGTTGCATGTTTGCCACTATGCACACAACTTTAATTGTCACCCTCAACTACAACTGCAAATCGGTGATGTTTTTGTCCGGGAGGGCAGTAATTGCAAGTCTGGCACTAGGCACGCAACCGGAAGTGTCGCCCCCAACTGTAACTGCATGTCTTCAACATGACCGCAACTCTGTAAATTTTGTGGGAGGAGGGAAGGTGGGCAGTTGCATGTCTGCCACTAGGGATGCAATTGCAAGTGTCGTCGCGATTGCAACTCTGTGGTGTTTTTGTCGGGAGGGCTGGTTGCATGTCTGCCACTAGGCATGCAACTGCAAGTGTCACCCATGAGTGCAACTGCATGTGTTTAACACGACTACAACTTTCTGGTGTATTTATTGGAGATGGATAGTTGCATGGTTGTCACTAGGCATGCAACTGCAATTGTCAACCCCAACCGCAACTCCGTGGTGTTCCATCAAGGGAAGGGGCCGGGAAGTTGCATGTCTTCCACTAGGCATGCAACTGCAAGTATCGTCCCTAATTGCAGCTGCATGTCACAACTACAACTTTGCGGTGTTTTTGTTGGGGAGGAACATATGCATGTGTTTCACTAGGCATGCAACTGCAAGTGTCGCCTCCAACTGTGACTCCATGGTGTTTTTGGGGGAGGGTAGTTGCATGTCCGCCACTAGGCATGCCACTGCAAGTGTCGCCCCATACTACAACTCTGTGGTTTTTTATCGGAAGAGGCCATTTGCATGTCTGCCTCTAGGCATGTAACTACAAGTGTAGCCCCTAGCTGCAACTCCATGTGTTCAACACGACTTCAACTATGTGGGGTTTTTCTTGGGGAGCGGCAGTTGCATGTCTATCACTCGACATGCAATTGCAACCGTCGACCCCAATTGCAACTCTATGGTGTTTTTTGTAGTGTTGTGCCGGGGCAGTTCCTTTGTGTCACGTTGTGTTGGTCGGCCGAACCTAGATAGAGGGGGAAGGGAAGTGTGTGTGTGTGTGTGTGTGTGTGTGTGTGTGTGTCTGCGTTCTTGTTATGCGAAGCCGATGAGGCTGTGAGAGGAAGGAGAGGTGGGGGCATTTACATTTTATCCTTTTTTCTAAAAAAAAATCACTGCGGAAGCAACATCCTAAGGCGTGGCCTTGAGGGGTGCGGGGATGTTTCTTCATTGTACTAGGTTTTTTGCAATAACTAAAAACTTGCGCGGCATCTACCGTTGGGGAGGGGGGTGCCCAACAGAGGTGTTTTCTCTTTTTTTCTTCCTTTTTGTGTTATTTTTTCTATGAAGAAACATCCTAAGATAAGAACCGCATTATATGGGATATTATTGACTTTTTCATATATTTTTTCTAGTGTCTTTTCTTTGTGTGTGTGTGTGTGTTGGATTTCTGTTTTGTTTATTTTTTTAATAGTCTTGTTTTGGATTTATTTTAAATAACGACATCCGGTTGCACAAATGTCGTTTGCTTGCGACTTACTTTTTCTTCTTTCATAATAATACTGTTGTTCGATTGTACATTAGTCAGCTGCACACAATTGCACATCCGTCGGCTACACACAACTAAATTGTCTTATATTTTGATTTTTCTTTTTTTGTGTTACATTAAAAAATCCTTTTGTATTTCAAAGATACAGATTTTTGAAAGAAACGACGAAAGGAAGGCATAATAACTCATGGACATATTGCACTGAAAAATACACATATCCCACGATCTCAAACACAGGCATGTTCAGAATGCTCCCGGTGGATTAAAAAAAAACTCTCGTTGGAGCACTTAGCTTTGCATACACGAATGTCCTACCAGACCAGGCATACAAAGCAACACTTATGCCCCTGATCCTGATGCTTGTGATTTTCCTACGAGATTAGGTTACGTGAATATTTGAAAAGGGACCATGCTGTCTGCAACATGCATGATGGGATATACGAAGCGGGCGGCAATGATTAGGCTTAGCCCAGAGTTTTCCCTGTCAATAAAAAGACAAACAATTAAAGAAGGCCAGCCCAAAAAGACAGAAAAGAAACAAGATCGGCCCACAGGGAAAATACAACCCAGCGACACACAAACAGGCCGAAACTAACATGGCTGACGTCAGTCGAGTAAGTCTTAGACACTCCCTTTCTTTTAGGATAGAACGGTGCATATCTGATGGAAAACGTTTAGTTTAAGTCGGATGATTTCCATCTCGCGTAAACCGCCTCCTTCTTATGACACGTGTCTCAGGTGGGCCTCACCACGTGCAGGCCTTACCACAGGCCCTATCGCTCCCCACCGCAAAAATCTTACAGGCTTGTTAAAAATCAGTCGACTGAGATTTAATGAAGTCTCAGTCGACCTTGCAGCATTTTGTCCCATCGTTTGCAACATTTTTTTCTGCCGGTGGCAACATCCGTCTTGCTAGTTGTACCATGTCGTCCCTCATCGATTGTAGCATGTTTTCTCACCGGTTGCAACATCCTCGTTTGACGGTTGTAGCATTTTAATCAGAGCGGTTGTAGCATATGTTGTTGTTTGCAGTACCGTTGCAATATTTTTCACCGCCGTTTGCAGCACCACAACTACGCTGACATCACTCGACTGAGACTTCGTTAAGTCTCAGTTGACTGAGTTCTAGACAGACCCAAAATCTTATCCTCTCTTCTCTCGATTCCTCTTCTTCTCCCGATTCCTCTTCTTCCCTCGTCCTCATCTCTTTCACCGAGGCAGCAACAAGACGCAGCTGTGTGCATGGAGACGCCGGAGGAGATGCCCAGCCGGGCCCTACTGCAAGATCCCGCCACCTCGCCGCTTCGATGCCGCGGGAGAAGGCTTCGCCGTCGAGCGGCGCTGGCCGCGGGGCACTGCAAGGCAGTGGCTAGGCTGCTGCTAGCGGTACGAGCTGCTCCAAGGGGCAAGCGACGGAGGATGACCGCTGCGTTGCAACGTCGACTACTACTGCATGGCAGCTCCAGCGGCCTCTGTTGCGCTTGAACTTCGCCGCGGAAGTTTAGTGGTACAATGGAGCTTCGTCGAGGGATGGCTGGTGCTGTGATGGAGCTCCGCCGGGGCATTCCAGTGCTGCATTGGAGCTTCGTTGGAGGGCCGCCGATGTTGCGATAGAGGTCCGCCGAGGTCGTCCAGTGCTGCATTGGAGCTTCGTCAGAGGGCCGTCGGTGCTGCGATGGAGCTCCACCGGGGCCGGCCGGTGCTGCATTAGAGCTTCGTCAGAGGGCCGCGGGTGCTGTGATAGAGGTCCGCCGAGTCCGTCCATTGCTGCATTGGAGCTTCGTCGGACGGCCGCCGGTGCTGCAATGAAGGTCCGCCGAGGCCGTCCAGTGCTGCATTGGAGCATCGCCGGGGTCGTTGAAGCTCTGCCGGAGTTCAATGGAGCGCGGCCGGGTGCCGTTGATGCTGCGTGGTGCGCCATAGAGCTGTTGTTTGGTGCTGCCATAAGAGTCTGAGAGCTCGCTGATCGTACGGCTGCAGAGCATCTAATCGGGCGGCTCTGGGGCGGCTTAAAATTGGATCAAATCATCCGACTTATCCGTAGCACTCGCCATATCTGATATGGTAAGTATGTACTCCGTATATGTTATTACTAGCAAAAGAGCCCGTGCGTTGCAACGGGTTAAAGAAACCACCAAAATTGGGTGGGCCAAAAAAATGCATTAGCAATTGTAGGAAGTAAAACACACTTATAGAAGGACCAAAATCCCAAATGATACATTTGCTTAGGGCATCTACAACCACAATGGGAAATTTTGGCTTCTCAAATGTCCATGGACGCGTCCAACCAGTGTACGGTTGTATGTGCTTTGAGCCCTTATTTTGCACACACGCAACCATGCTCCCCTTTTTTTCATTCATTTTCCTATTGGGGGTCTGGTTAGGTTACCTTTTTCCCTTCTCTCTCCTATCCAAACGGTGACCGGGTTGTCCGCCCAGACGTTTGGATAGGATTTGAATGGACCGGTTGTAGATGCTCTTAGTAAGTAAAAATTTGCTACCGGTCAGAAAGCAGGAGCTGAACAACAATACATGGAATAGCCATCATTTGAACAACTGTACATAAAATTGCCATCATTGAGATCTTCAGTCAAATTTCCAATAGTCAAATCATCCTCTGACAACACTGATAAGGAAAGCTTAATTAGATTTTTTGATGGAAGATTAATTAGAGAAATATTCAACAGAACTCACAACAAAAACCCAAAATGTCAATGTCCACCACTGTGTTGCATAGCTATTGTTCTTTTGGGATCATCATTGCATACTTTTAGAGCACCGTAATGCTGGCTCTCACCATACTTTTTGATGATTCAGTTTATAACGCATGTTCAGAAATGCAAGCTCACCTTCTCCATGCATGGCCTCAACCGAGACTACGAGTCTACCATTGAGGAACAAAAGTAAAAGAAGACCCGATCATCAGTTGAATAAAATAAATGCATGTGAACAATATAAAATTAACCAGAGGTATATTCGGCTATCTTACCCTGAATAAAGAAGACCCAATATGAATTGCTACATATTTTATGGGCTTGGAGAAAACAACGGGGTACACATATGTAGGTACCACAACTGCTCCTGATCTGTACCACGTCCTCCTTCACCTCTCCGCCCCATCCAAGCGCATCCCATCTAAAGCACCCCGCCGGCTTCACCCTCGGCCTGCGTCTCTCCGCTGCCTGGCTTTAGTAGCCGGCCGCGGCGCACTGCACGAGCAGGCCGTCCTGGTCAACACAGCAGCTCGGCCGTGGATTTGATAGCGCCTGCCAGGGCCTGAAGCCAAGTGCACCTGACCATGCAAACGTTGCACCGGCACCTCCTCGAACCAGCACCGCCGCCGCCCGACATCACCCATCTACTCACTCCCGGAACAGGAGGTGGATTCCCACGGGTCCGATCTCCGCCGTCTCCTCCTGTTTCTTGCCTCACCGGAGTCCGGCGCCTCGCTGGAGGAGCACCAGCGTCGCCGCCGCCTCGCGTCCCCCGTCCACTCACTCCCAGAACAGGTGATGGATTCCCACAGATCCGATCTCCGTCGTGGCGCGGTGAGACAGGGCGGAGCGTGGCAGGAGGTGGAGGTAGGCTGGAGGTCTAGATGGGATCGAGAGGAAGGGTCGTTGGACATCCCCACATTAGTACCACCTCGTTTATATTACGATTTTGTTTATACGAATCGTAAAAGCGTATTACGACTAGGCGAAAGCGTATTGTGACGGTAAACCCACGGAGTCAATCCGTGCTTTATTATTAGGGAAAGACTATTAAAAAAAACTATGTATATGCTAACCCTAATTTAAAAAGATGTTTTGACCGTCCGATTGTCATTGTCAAACAATGGGATAGGATCTCCCCGTTGGATCCGATTTTATCAATCCGATCACGCATCAGTCAATAATCACGCCAACGAGATCAGGTTCAGGCTTTGGGACGCAATGCATCTGACAAAGTACTGCAGATGCAGTTATAACAAACAAAGTACTGCAAATACAACTATCTTGTTTTTTCTTTTATTGTGAAAAGCAACTATCTGGGTTACAGTATAGGGCAGTATGCCAGTATATTGTACCAAAAACGCTCAATGTTTGGAGACATTATACTGTCCAACAGATCTATATATTCCATAAAAAAAACAGATCTACATATCTACCAATCTAACATTCGACATTAAAATGGCGTATGAATATCGTTCCCAAGATCCTACTGCAGCATTACAAAAACTAGTAGAATGCCCGTGCGTTGCAACGGGCTTTCGGAATATTTTGATGAAGTTATATAAACATAATACATGTTAAATTTCACATGTAGAGAAAAAAAAACATGCACAATCTGGTAATATTTAAAGTCCACTACACTTGCAATGTAAATTGACAAAAAAAGGCCAACTAAAAATCTGTTAGAAATTAAGATCTACTCAATGCACTTAAAAAATTCTTGCACAATATCGGGAATATTACTTTTAGTTTCGTTCACACAATATTTAAGCAAGTATAATAAAATCTTCTTTCTCAACTCATACCCATCCTGAAGAAGCAACATATGTAGTTAGCATGAATACTTCACATCGGAGGTCTTAAAATGTGTAACGGAGAATACTCACAGTGCAAACCAGTCATTTACAGTTCCACCGGAGTATAAAATAAAAAACAAAATAGCTAGACACATTCTTACAATTTCCTAAATCAATATTATCTTGAATATAGCGATAACAAAAATAAATGCTTGTATTTTGAATGTTATGATAATCAAATGTACAAAATTTACCCGTCTATGCTCGTTGGAATACCAGGCGGGAATAACCGATGTCATGTAGACATATCGGAATTCCAGCCAGGTTGCTATATTTCGAGTGTGTCGTTGAATTCCCTCGCAAAACTTTGTAATTTTACTAAATGCCTTGGAGTTTTAACCTCTGGGGACTGTGATGTATGGATAGGGTCCAGAATATATACATGATGTGCATGTTTGTCGATGATGTACAAGATGTATCGGCCAATGAATGCATATCAAAGGTAAATCTACAAGTGGTAGCTATTAGAAACAATAAACCATGACAACAATGGACAAAAGACCTTACTTGTCAAGTTGCATGATGAGATGATGTTGTCTATCCCAGTCCAACTATCAAAGATTTCACGCAAAACTTTTGATCTCGTGTTGAATCTAACATCGTGGGCGGAGTAAAGAACAATTTAGAAACATGTTGATACTGATGATTCTGAATGTATAATTATGATAACTCATACAGAATTATAGATCTATGAAGTGTATATGAGGGTCTATAAACAATAATCCCTCGTCACATGCTAGTATACGCACGGTGATGTTAAAACATTCATTGTTCGTAGACTGCTCCATGTTAAGTATGCCCTGAAGGTTTTTGGGACATAAACCCATTGCATGAGGTGTCGAGCTTCGCGCCCATTCCTTCCTGAAAGGTAAGAATCATAATAATGTATACTGACACATTACATATTTCTAAATGATGCTTACTCCAGACACTCGGCATCATCGATCGACATGATGTAGTTGTAGAGCCCAACAACTAATTCAAGTTCACCCGTGGGCATGCTATAGAGATTGTGGTAGCACATTTGTCTTCGACTCCGATCCGTCAAGTGAATTCTCCAGGAGCTCAACATTAGAATTAGGTAAACCTTCTTCATTGCCAGATTGGTATTATAACAGACTTGCTTTTAGCTTATTCAGGTTTGAATGAAGCAATATGACAGCTAATTTCCGTTGAAACAATATGACAACTAATTTCCGTCGAAAGTGTTTCGTATCCTCCTGCAAAATATTTAAATGACGGTGCATTTTCACGGAATACAAAATATGATGTGAAAAGATAAATAATGTCATAACTCGATATATTTATTTATACTGCCTCTATTACGATCAACATAACAATGACAAACCACTTCATGCATCAACCTCATATTGTTCATATGTATTACTGCTACATCTATCAAATTTTACAGACTTACGCGTATGTCCCTCACATGTTCCGCAAAAACGAAATATATATACAAAAATATAATTTAAATATATTATCATATGCAACATGCATAAAATGAAAAAAAGACATACATCTAGAATAAGGAAAACAAGGACAAAATTTTGAAAACTGAAACCGAACAAGGATAATTTTTTGAGTAACACATAGCTCTAGCTCCATATTACCACGGGTTTGTGTGTGAGAAAAGACTGAAATATTTTTGTACATTTTCTACCCTTACAAAATTCATGTCTTTGTTCATATCCATTTCATATGAAAGGTTATCCACAAATCACTATGGTCACTACGCCCAACCAACGCTCTATTCTCTAAAGCTTAACCAAGATTCTACAGTCTTTAACTTTGTCTCAAAAACCTGGCCTAGTTTGGCAGCACTGTCTTTTTAAAACTGTGGTAATCCAAAACTCAGTTTCTCAACGCGAGGGCAATGAATACCTCGGTTTGTCTAAACCATGGTTTTTCTCTGTTTTGCTGAAACCACCTATTCGTTGGCAAATGTTGTTTTCTCTGTAATTTTTGGCTGACTGCATCTAACTCAGCTACACTTAAGGAGCTGATCAGCATGTAAAAGCGGCCGTCCAATGCATGCAGCCATGCCATGCAAGCCAAGTCCTCTCGGCCTCTTCTAGACTTTAGCGCGGCTCAATAGATGCATGCTAGATCGCTGATCGGACGGAGAATCGCTGGCAACAACGGCCAGAAGAACAGGGTATTCCCAAAAACTGCAAAAATACTTTGCATCCAAACGCACCTTTACTTGTTATGCGCCTCCAGCAAAAAAAGAAAAAGAAAATTCTACAACTGTGGGACCAAAAAAAGGAAAAAAAATCTACAGCGACGACAACACTCTCACTCCTCCCTCGCCACTCACTCTTTCCCCTTTGTCTCGCGCGGTAGGCCGCAACGACAGGCAAGGGCGACGCCTGCCTTCCAGCAAGAGGCAGCGCCTCCGGCTCCTGCTGGCCCTACACTAGTGCACCACTCCTTCCCGCCCCGGCAACGTGGCGGCGCACAGGTCTGATTCTGGCTGTGGCCATGCCCAGCACTCGCGCGCACAGTGCAGCGTGAGGTGGGCTCCGTCCCATGCGCTCGGGGATCCTGCTCGCCCTAGATACCTTCCCCACGCCCAGTTCATATGTTGTTTCATTTGAGAGAAACAAAAAGAGAAATCTTCTTATTGTAAGTTAGTTGGAGAGTACGGATCTCAAAGTATGGCTGATGGTTGAGGATAAGAGGTTCCATGTAGCCTGAGCTACACGGGAGCTTTCTGCAATGGAAAACTGGGCCAGAGCATAAAAAAGTGATGCCATATCCGGCAGGTGAGCCTCATGTTAGCACTTATAAAATCATTACATTAGCAATAGCAACAATAATAGTGCACATGTATTTGCACTGAATATATAATCCCAACAGAGGATCTGTTGTTGTAGAAATGCAATGCACATTTGTCCAGCTTAAAATATTTCTAAAATTGAAATCACCAAAGAAGTACCTGTTTGACTCACTTTATGTGCCCTTTTTTCAAAATGGATATATCCAAAAGTAAAACCGAGTATGAAAACCCCGTAATATTAGATAATGATTGGGCCTGGTATGTCAAATGACTGAAGAAGTATTCTTTCATGAAGCTTTCTCATATAATTTTTATATAATCATATTACAACTTTGTCGAGATGAGAATTCCTACCAGAGCCGATTCCAAAAGTAAAGCCGAGTAATAAAAGAATCAGACCAATATATCGATGGAGTTCGGAGTATACCAAAGAGATGGTCTCCGAAAAGCTAATCCCTAACATGGAACTTAAGCGTACATCTTAAAATCGCCTAAAGGAAACATCAACTCTGGCAAGTACATAAACTCGGCTATATCCTGCTCCCAAATCCAAGGGAATATTTTTTTCTTTAGACATGCACAAACTGAAAATATGGAGCTAAGATGTATATGCAATGGTTAGTTTACATCTTGCATACGAAAGCATCTAAGTTTGATCACTTCCAAGTTCTAATAATACCCACGTGCGTGAGAACTAAATAATTTTAGTTAACAATAGAAGACTACTACTCATGGAAAGTTAATCTGTGTATTCTCCTTGAGAAGTTAAAATGGTCATCTTTGCATGGCTCTCTATTCTGAAAGTTTATCACATAAAACTTCTGTTCAATTAGAAAACTTTGATTATACCACAAGGAATAAGCAGCGAACATTTAAAAAAAATAGGTGCCTGATTCCAGCTCGTGCTTCTCGAAATGAAATAATGTCACCCACCTGAAGAACACCAGATTAATTACGACCAATGCCACAATTTGGGTCGTCTTCTCCTATAATATCTGTACAAGCCCTGTCATTCCTCCGGCTGATTTCATCATCTAAACCAGACTAAATATTATTGGTTTACCCATGTGAAATTATGTATCAAGTAATCATGTAAACAAGTATAGAACGACATATAGATGTAACCTGATCTTCCCAAAACAAACAGTAATCAAAATAAGAATGATAGACGTGGGGGTGGTAAGGCCATGGCAACAAACATGGGAGCAAGAAAAACTCCAGCCCCACGAACATCAGGTTCTTGCGCAACTCCTCTGATATCGCACAGTTCATACTGCATAGAACGACAAAATCAAGGGCTTAAGAGTTGCATCATTGACGAACGAGTGAGCCAGTGGCGCAAACGGACCTCATCTCCTGCTTCATGGCATGATCCAAGCCAGCATAGTGCCTTCCGCAACTTGTAGCTATCGAAGTGATCGAGCTCATAACCATCCATGGATGCCGCTGCTGCCACGGACCTAAGAAAACCAAAAGAAGAAGAAACATGGAGTAAGGATTTGAGAACTTAACTCCGATCAGATCCTCATAGGCTCAGACGGGTGGATAGGATCAAGCAGCAGCAATAAGTGTCCCTCACAGGCCATGTCCAACACTGAAACAAAACAAATTTTCCTTGGTGTAAAACTACAACTATTAGGTCTTTCACCTTGTTACAGTCCTTTCAATCCAAGAATATACAACATCTAGAAGAAATAAAACCAGTGTCATAATTAGTAAACAATTTTCAGCGACAAAAGGACAAACAAATTGTATTTTTAAAATAAAACCTGCACCTACACAAGTATATGTTACATTAACACAAGTGCAGATCCTGTCCCACTCTTCACTTTGTTTACAAAAAAGGTTCAGAATAGCAATCTTGCCGAGTTCTCGACCGGGTTCGATCGGCGTGGCGCGCTGCTCATTCTTCCAGGACTGGGTAGTGCTAAGAGGAAGGATCCCGAACCTCCGCAACTTGTAGATATCGAAGTGCCTTCTGCAACTTGTCGCTATCAAAATGATCGAGCTCATAACCATCCATGGATCCCGCTGCTGCCACGGACCTTAGAAAACCAAAGGAAGATGAAACACAAGTAAGGATTTGAGAACATAACTCCGATCGGATCCTACGAAGCTGAGACGGGTGGATAGGATCAAGGAGCAGCAATGCAAGTGTCCCTCACACGGCATGTCCAACACTGAAACGAAACAAATTGTATTGGTGTAAAACTACAACTATTAGCTCTTTCACCTTGTCAAACAGTCCCTTCAATCCAAGAATATACAACATCTAGAAGAAAAAAAACCAATGTCATAATTAGAAAACAATTTTCAGCGACAAAATGATAAACAAATTGTATTTTTAAACAAAACCTGCAAATGCACAAGTATATGTTATATTAACAGAAGTGCAGATCCTGTCCCACTCTTCACTTTGTTTACAAAAAACTTCATAATAGCAATCTTGGCGAGTGATCTCGACCGGGTTCGATCGGCATGGCGCGCTGCTGATTCTTCCAAGAGTGGGTGCTGAGAGAAAGGATTCCGAACCTCCATTGTCAATCGGCCGGAGCTGCATCATTCTTCGGATCAGAGCGTGGACTGGATCGAGACGGTAGGGGTTGAGGAATTTAGAGGATGTGTGGGTTTCGGGTGAACTCACCCATATCTTCGAAGACGGCAGACCCGACGTGCGGTCGTGTTCTTGCTTCAGGGGCTGGCACGTGCTGTCCTCGCCGCCATCAGTGACGCCGCCACCATTGCCTGTCGCCGCCACTTCAGGGACGAAGGGAAGGGAAGGGAGGGAATGAAGAGAATTAATGACGTACCTATGTTTGGTATGTAATAGTCAGGCTAATTACTGTTGGATTTGTTTCCATCTGTGTTACACTAAGGCACTACGATGGTGAGATTGATAGACGAGGGGGGAGGCGAACGAAGCGAACGAACGACATGCCAACGTACCATCACAACCGCAGACTCCTTTAGGAGTAGAGATTAGAGACAAAAGGCAAAGATCAATGCATTAGGAAAGTTAGGATTCAGAATTAATTGTCCTGAAACTGAATTTTGTTGATTGGTAATGTGCTATCGTTTCTTGCCCCTGTGTAACATGTCTAGTTAGGAAATTTTGAAAAGGTTAGGAACGTTTTTATTGTGAGGATAAAAAAACCAATGTGAGGAGATATGGTGGTGGGATGTAAGACGAAAATAAACCAGACGAAATATAACCAGACAAAAAAAAGCCGTGGACGCAATCCTACCAACTCAGACATTAGGAGTAGAGATGCGTTGGGATGGTTACCTGTCATTAAGGAAACAAGCATATAAAAAAGAATTAAAGCTACTAAGCTAGCGTCGCTGGCATGCATTTGAAGTACTTTGCATGTGAGTGCTTCCCTACTTGACACGTGTTGGTTTTTATTTAATTCACTACTAGGTCTTTCTTTTTATGTTTGCCATTGTTTTTTAACACGGTACAATGTAGATGCTCACATATACGCAAATTTATTCATTACTAGGTTTTTCTTTGTGTGTTTGCTACTATTTTTTAACACAATACAACGCAGATGCTCACATATATGCACATACACACATCCTTATGAATGCACGCATGCATACACTATCTTTATGAGAACCTTTGAGATACTGAGCCGGCACTACATCTTGAGACCGATGAAGTCACAACGCGTGCTTTCGTGGCTGACGGGGATGTCTCCTCCCACTGAATGAATATCACCAAAAATCCTTAAATGAATCGGGGAAAGTGGGAGCACCAGTGCCAACAGAGTACAACGTAGATGCTCACATACAATCACCCTTATGAATGATCTTGAGACCGATGAAGTCACCACGCGTGCTTTCATGATCGACGGGAACGTCTCCTCCCACTGAATGAATATCACCAGAGAGCCTTAAATTAATCTGAAAAAGTGGGAGAACCGGTGCCAACACAGTAAATGTAGATGCTCACATACACTCACCCCCATGAGTGCATCCACACACACCCTACCACTTAAACCTAGAAAATGCGAGTACCAGTGCCAACATGGTTACTCCCACCCATGTGAACACGCACACACACTGTACCCCTATAACACTGTGAGTAGTACAAACCGTGGCAGTTTTTTTTTTCTCATTCTACCTTCTATATAAAGTTAGGTTAATTACGATGCAATACCTAGCAACTTTTTCTGCGGGACGCCACAGGATAAGCAAAGTTAAAGAAAATTATGTGCCTTAGAGTATCCAAGTTAGTACTCCATCCGTCCTAAAATAAGTGTCTCAACTTTGTACTAGCTGTAGTACAAAGTTGTACAAAAATTGAGACACTTATTTTGAGATGGAGGGAGTACCATTTAGAGATCCAGGTTAGTACCATTTAGACTGTGAAACTTAGGCTTGATTTGATTGACAATGCATCTCTAATTAGGTTGATCATGCTTCCTATTTTTCACAACTAAGGGTTACGGATTGCAATAGATATTACTCAAAATATCATGTATAAAGAAATCATCACAGCACTGTAATGCCAAAGGTTCTATCTTTTTACTAGAGTATCTTCGTTTGATTTTTGCTGTTTTGCGAACTAAAATTTGTATGCATTACAGAAAACAATGACATTGTTGGTTTTTTGACTGGGCTGCCGACGCTGAGCCTAAAAGAGTGGACTTTTGTATAAAGGTTAATCCTTTCTATTTTCTAATTCACTTTTTTTTGTTGTTTTTCCTTCTTCTGTATCTTGCTTCATTCACTAATATAAATTTTCATCTGTTGTAGGATGTGGTATTATCTATAAAATGTGATCTTTAAAATCTATACTGGAGCAATTTTCCTTCGGTTCGAAGGAAGCTTCATTTTGTACAACTTTTGGTTGCACCAGACGATTTTCGGAATTCAACTGTCTTTGTAGGAACAGCTTTGGTTGGAACATTGAAAATATATAGCTAAGTATATGTAACCATTGATGAATTGTTTTTTGGTACCTTTCAGTATTTATTGAAGTTAAATTGGCTTGCACATTACCAACAGTCAGCCCGCTTAGCCATGCCTTCTTTTCTTCTATAAGAAAAACAATGCAGCCACGCACATAGGCTTCACAACGGGCGCAGTGTGCCGCCGTGCCTCCGCCTGCTAGTACTGTTAAACAGGTTTCTATCTATCTCCTGACCTAATATGCGACAGTAGCATCGCATGTGAATCTCGACCCACCACCGCAAGGCGACTAGGGAAAGCCTTCCTTCCCTTGATCTCCACCGGCGAGCCCGTGGATTCGCCTACCTGCAGCTCTGGCGGCCGGTGGCGGGAAGGGGATTTCTAGCGCCTTATCTCCGACTAGTAGATAGGTACGGTTTTAGTTCTCGCAGGGGCGGCGCTTCTTCTTCAAGTCAGTCTTTCGGGCTCCGATCCTCCTTAAGTTCGTTCGTTGGGACGGATTAGACGGAGCTCCGACGTAGATTCTTGCCAGCTCCTCGGGTTAGGATTTCTCGCCGTGCGTATGCAACGACGATATTTGTGTCAAATTCTTCAGATCGATTCAAGGATTCAACGGCGACGACTGCGGCTCTGGGACGCCGGTCCTTAGGGGCACGTGCACGAAGATTTTCCGACTGTCATCGATAAGGTCAGGCCGGCTCCGGTATAGGAGCGGTGACAGCGGTGCCTTGGCGACTCATTCTGGCGACGGCAATGGCCGTTCGGTGGTCAATGGACCTCGATATATTTTTTATTATGTTTAAGGTGTTTTATACTTTCGATGAATCTTTATAATAGATCTGATCTTTTTGCGAAAAAAAAGAATCTCCACCCGTCCCTAAAAGGGCGAAAAAGGGGTGATAAAAAAAAAAATAAAAAACAAGAGATATTTAAATGGAAAAATGAAGGAATAATATATTTAAAATACGTGATGAAAATGAAAATAAAGTAGAAAAGGTCAAAAGGGGAAAAGAAACAAGAAAATGAAAATGAAAAAAATTAAAACAGCAAATTGATTTCTGTTTAGAAAACAACACAAATGGAAAAAACAACCGTATTTTTTTAGAAAAAATCAAACAAACCCTGTTTCCAAAAAAACAAACCAAAATCATAAAAAGTGGTATCT
>CM022303.1:88044802-88085426 GCA_011799875.1 Thinopyrum elongatum | reverse complement strand
TAATATTTTGCTAAACATGTACCTTTTTAAAACTACATGAAGATTTTTAAAATACGCGATGACCAACCTTTTTTAATACAATAACAATTTTTTTATTACACATGAACACTTTTTAAATAGATGATGAATATTGTTTTAACAGAGTCAAACATTTTTAATACAGGATAATATATTTTAATACACAATGAAATTTTTAAATAAATGATGAATATTTGTAAATATAAAATGGCCAATTTTATTACATGATGCACAAATTTCAATAAAAGGTGAACATTTTTAAATAGATGATGAATGTTTTGTAATACAAGTTCAACATATTTAGTATGCAATGATTATTTTTTAAATAGATGAGAACATTTTTCAATACATGATGACCATTTTAGCTTGGTGATCATTTTAAAATACATGATGGACATTTCTTAAATACACCTGGAACATCTTTGTGAATACAAATGAACGTTCTTTTTCAACATGGTGAACATTCTTCAAACACGATAAAATTTCTAAATTGGTGAACAAACAAATAAAAACCAGATATATTTAATGAAAAATGCATGAAATATATTTAAAATACGTGATGACAATGAAAATAAAGTAGAAAAGGTAAAAGGGGAAAAGAAACAAGAAAATGAAAATGAAAAAAATTAAAACAAATTGAGTTTCTGTTAAAAACAACACAAATGGAAAAAACAACCGTAATTTTTTTAGAAGAAAATCAAACAAACCCTGTTTCCAAAAAACAAAACAAAATCATAAAAAGTGGTATCTTTTTTTTTTTGTTTGAGAATTCGGTGTCTGGTTCTGGTAGATACATATGCACGATTTGTCGGACTCATGCTATAGTGCTGGGTTAGAGTCTTGACTCTTGAGGGACGGGTGGAGATTCTTTTTTTTCGCAAAAAGATCAGATCTATTATAAAGATTCATCGAAAGTATAAAACACCTTAAACATAATAAAAAATATATCGAGGTCCATTGACCACCGAACGGCCATTGCCGTCGCCAGAATGAGTCGCCAAGGCACCGCTGTCACCGCTCCTATACCGGAGCCGGCCTGACCTTATCGATGACAGTCGGAAAATCTTCGTGCACGTGCCCCTAAGGACCGGCGTCCCAAGCCGCAGTCGTCGCCCTTGAATCCTTGAATCGATCTGAAGAATTTGACACAAATATCGTCGTTGCATACGCACGGCGAGAAATCCTAACCCGAGGAGCTGGCAAGAATCTACGTCGGAGCTCCGTCTAATCCGTCCCAACGAACGAACTTAAGGAGGATCGGAGCCCGAAAGACTGACTTAAGAAAAGCGCCGCCCCTGCGAGAACTAAAACCGTACCTATCTACTAGTCGGAGATAAGGCGCTAGAAATCCCCTTCCCGCCACCGCCCGCCAAGCTGCAGGTAGCGAATCCACGGGCTCGCCGGTGGAGATCAAGGGAAGGAAGGCTTTCCCTAGTCGCCTTGCGGTGGGTGGGTCGAGATTCACATGCGATGCTACTGTCGCATATTAGGTCAGGAGATAGATAGAAACCTGTTTAACAGTACTAGCAGGCGGAGGCACGGCGGCACACTGCGCCCGTTGTGAAGCCTATGTGCGTGGCTGCATTGTTTTTTCTTATAGAAGAAAGAAGGCATGGCTAAGCGGGCTGACTGTTGGTAATGTGCAAGCCAATTTAACTTCAATAAATACTGAAAGGTCCCAAAAAACAATTCATCAATGGTTACATATACTTAGCTATATATTTTCAATGTTCCAACCAAAGCTGTTCCTACAAAGACAGTTGAATTCCGAAAATCGTCTGGTGCAACCAAAAGTTGTACAAAATGAAGCTTCCTTCGAACCGAAGGAAAATTGCTCCAGTATATATTTTAAGATCACATTTTATAGATAATACCACATCCTACAACGATGAAATTTATATTAGTGAATGAAGCAAGATACAAAGAAGAAAAACAACAAAAAAAGTGAATTAGAAAATAGAAAGGATTAACCTTTATACAAAAGTCCACTCTTTTAGGCCAGCGTCGGCAGCCCAGTCAAAAACCAACAATGTCATTGTTTTCTGTAATGCATACAAATTTTAGTTCGCAAAACAGCAAAAATCAAACGAAGATACTCTAGTAAAAAGATAGAACCTTTGGCATTACAGTGCTGTGATGATTTCTTTATACATGATATTTTGAGTATATCTATTGCAATCCGTAACCCTTAGTTGTGAAAAATAGGAACATGATCAACCTAATTAGAGATGCATTGTCAATCAAATCAGCCTAAGTTTCACAGTCTAAATGGTACTACCCTGGATCTCTAATGGTACTCCCTCCATCTCAAAATAAGTGTCTCAATTTTTGTACAACTTTGTACTACAGCTAGTACAAAGTTGAGACACTTATTTTAGGACGGATGAGTACTAACTTGGATACTCTAAGGCCACATATTTTCTTTAACTTTGCTTATCCTGTGGCGTCCCGCAGAAAAGTTGCTAGGTATTGCATCGTAATTAACCTAACTTTATATAGAAGGTAGAATGAGAAAAAAAAAACTGCCACGGTTTGTACTACTCACAGTGTTATGGGGTACAGTGTGTGTGTGCGTGTTCACATGGGTGGGAGTAACCATGTTGGCACTGGTACTCGCATTTTCTAGGTTTAAGTGGTAGGGTGTGGTGGATGCACTCATGGGGGTGAGTGTATGTGACATCTACATTTACTGTGTTGGCACCCGGTTCTCCCACTTTTTCAGATTAATTTAAGGCTCTCTGGTGATATTCATTCTGGGAGGAGACTTTCCCGTCGATCATGAAAGCACGTGGTGACTTCATCGGTCTCAAGATCATTCATAAGGGTGATTGTATGTGGCATCTACTCGTTGTACTCTGTTGGCACTGGTGCTCCCACTTTCCCGATTCATTTAAGGATTTTTGGTGATATTCATTCAGTGGGGAGAAGACATCCCCGTCAGCCACGAAAGCACGCGTTGTGACTTCATCGGTCTCAAGATGTAGTGCCGGCTCAGTATCTCAAGGTTCTCATAAAAGATAGTGTATGCATGCGTGCATTCATAAGGATGTGTGTATGTGCATATATGTGAGCATCTGCGTTGTATTGTGTTAAAAAATAGTAGCAAACACACAAGAAAAACCTAGTAATGAATAAATTTGCGTATATGTGAGCATCTACATTGTACCGTGTTAAAAACAATGGCAAACATAAAAAGAAAGACCTAGTAGTGAATTAAATAAAAACCAACACGTGTCAAGTAGGGAAGCACTCACATGCAAAGTACTTCAAATGCATGCCAGCGACGCTAGCTTAGTAGCTTTAATTCTTTTTTTATGCTGTTTCCTTAATGACAGGTAACCATCCCAACGCATCTCTACTCCTAATGTCTGAGTTGGTGGGATTGCGTCCACGCTTTTTTTTGTCTGGTATATTTCGTCTGGTTTATTTTCGTCTTACATCCCACCACCATATCTCCTCACATTGGTTTTTTTATCCTCACATAAAAACGTTCCTAACCTTTTCAAAATTTCCTAACTAGACATGTTACACAGGGGCAAGAAACGTAGCACATTACCAATCAACAAAATTCAGTTTCAGGACAATTAATTCTGAATCCTAACTTTCCTAATGCATTGATCTTTGCCTTTTGTCTCTAATCTCTACTCCTAAAGGAGTCTGCGGTTGTGATGGTACGTTGGCATGTCGTTCGTTCGCTTCGTTCGCCTCCCCCCTCTCTATCAACTCACCATCGTAGTGCCTTAGTGTAACACAGATGGAAACAAATCCAACAGTAATTAGCCTGACTATTACATACCAAACATAGGTACGTCATTAATTCTCTCTTCTTCCCTCCCTTCCCTTCCCTTCGTCCCTGAAGTGGCGGCGACAGGCAATGGTGGCGGCGTCACTGATGGCGGCGAGGACAGCACGTGCCAGCCCCTGAAGCAAGAACACGACCGCACGTCGGTCTGCCGTCTTCGAAGATATGGGTGAGTTCACCCGAAACCCACACATCCTCTAAATTCCTCAACCCCTACCTCGCTCATCCAGTCCACGCTCTGATCCGAAGAATGATGCAGCTCCGGCCGATTGACAATGGAGTTTCGGAATCCTTTCTCTCACAGCACCCACTCTTGGAAGAATCAGCAGCGCGCCATGCCGATCGAACCCGGTCGAGATCACTCGCCAAGATTGCTATTATGAAGTTTTTTGTAAACAAAGTGAAGAGTGGGACAGGATCTGCACTTCTGTTAATATAACATATACTTGTGCATTTGCAGGTTTTGTTTAAAAATACAATTTGTTTATCATTTTGTCGCTGAAAATTGTTTTCTAATTATGACATTGGTTTTTTTTCTTCTAGATGTTGATATCTTGGATTGAAGGGACTGTTTGACAAGGTGAAAGAGCTAATAGTTGTAGTTTTACACCAATACAATTTGTTTCGTTTCAGTGTTGGACATGCCGTGTGAGGGACACTTGCATTGCTGCTCCTTGATCCTATCCACCCGTCTCAGCTTCGTAGGATCCGATCGATTTATGTTCTCAAATCCTTACTTGTGTTTCATCTTCCTTGGTTTTCTAAGGTCCGTGGCAGCAGCGGGATCCATGGATGGTTATGAGCTCGATCATTTGAATAGCGACAATTTGCAGAAGGCACTTCGATATCTACAAGTTGCGGAGGTTCGGGATCCTTCCTCTTAGCACTACCCAGTCCTGAAGAATGAGCAGCGCGCCACGCCATCGATACGACCGGTCGAGAACTCGCAAGATTGCTATTCTGAACCTTTTTTGTAACAACAGTGAAGAGTGGGACAGGATCTGCACTTGTGTTAATGTAACTACTTGTGTAGGTGCAGGTTTTATTTTAAAATACAATTTGTTGTCTTTTGGTCGCTGAAAATTGTTTACTAATTATGACACTGGTTTTATTTCTTTCTCTAGATGTTGTATATTCTTGGATTGAAAGGACTGTAACAGGTGAAAGACCTAATAGTTGTAGTTTTACACCCAAGGAAAATTTGTTTTGTTTCAGTGTTGGACATGGCCTGTGAGGGACACTTATTGCTGCTGCTTGATCCTATCCACCGTCTGAGCCTATGAGGATCTGATCGGATTTAAGTTCTCAAATCCTTACTCCATGTTTCTCTTCTTTTGGTTTTTCTTAGGTCCGTGGCAGCAGCGGCATCCATGGATGGTTATGAGCTCGATCACTTCGATAGCTACAAGTTGCGGAAGGCACTATGCTGCTTGGATCATCCATGAAGCAGGAGATGAGGTTCCGTTTGCGCCACTGGCTCACTCGTTCGTCAATGATGCAACTCTAAGCCCTTGATTTTGTCGTTCTATGCAGTATGAACTGTGCGATATCAGAGGAGTTGCGCAAGAACCTGATGTTCGTGGGGCTGGAGTTTTTCTTGCTCCCTGTTTGTTGCCATGGCCTTACCACCCCCACGTCTATCATTCTTATTTTGATTACTGTTTGTTTTGGGAAGATCAGGTTACATCTATATGTCGTTCTATACTTGTTTACATGATTACTTGATACATAATTTCACATGGGTAAACCAATAATATTTAGTCTGGTTTAGATATGAAATCAGCCGGAGGAATGACAGGGCTTGTACAGATATTATAGGAGAAACGACCCAAATTGTGGCATTGGTCGTAATTAATCTGGTTTCTTCAGGTGGGTGACATTATTTCATTTCGAGAAGCACGAGCTGGAATCAGGCACCTATTTTTTTTAAATGTTCGCTTGCTTATTCCTTGTGGTATAATCAAAGTTTTCTAATTGAACAGAAGTTTTATGTGATAAACTTTCAGAATAGAGAGCCATGCAAAGATGACCATTTTAACTTCTCAAGGAGAATACACAGATTAACTTTCCATGAGTATAGTCTTCTATTGTTAACTAAAATTATTTAGTTCTCACGCACGTGGGTATTATTAGAACTTGGAAGTGATCAAACTATATGCTTTCGTATGCAAGATTGTAAACTAACCATTGCATATCATCTTAGCTCCATATTTTCAGTTTGTGCATGTCTAAAGAAAAATAATTCCCTTTGGATTTGGGAGCAGTATATGCCGAGTTTATGTACTTGCCAGAGTTGATTTTCTCTTTAAGGCGATTTTAAGATTGTACTGCTTAAGTTCCATGTTAGGGATTAGCTTTTCGGAGACCATTCTCTTTGGTATACTCCGAACTCCATCGATATATTGGTCTGATTCTTTTATTACTCGGCTTTACTTTTGGAATCGGCTCTGGTAGGAATTCTCATCTCGACAAAGTTGTAATATGATTATATAAAATTATATGAGAAAGCTTCATGAAAGAATACTTCTTCAGTCATTTGACATACCAGGCCCAATCATTATCTAATTATTACTGGGGTTTTCATACTCGGTTTTACTTTTGGATATATCCATTTGCTAAAAAAGGGCACATAAAGTGAGTCAAACAGGTACTTCTTTGGTGATTTCAATTTTAGAAATATTTTAAGCTGGACAAATGTGCATTGCATCTTCTACAACAACAGATCCTCTTGTTGGGATTATATATTCAGTGCAAATACATGTGCACTATTATTGTTGCTATTGCTAATGTACTGATTTTATCAAGTGCTAACATGAGGCTCACCTGCCGGATATGGCATCACTTTTCATGCTCTGGCCCAGTTTTCCATTGCAGAAAGCTCCCGTGTAGCTCAGGCTACATGGAACCTCTTATCCTCAACCCATCAGCCTTACTTTGAGATCCGTACTCTCCAACTAACTTACAATAAGAAGATTTCTCTTTTTTGTTTCTCTCAAATGAAACAACATATGAATGGCGTGGGGAAGGTATCTAGGGCCGAGCAGGATCCCCGAGCGCATGGGACGGAGCCCACCTCACGCTGCACTGTGCGCGCGAGTTGCTGGGCATGGCCACAGCCAGAATCAGACCTGTGCGCCGCCAGCGTTGCCGGGGGCGGGAAGGAGTGGTGCACTAGTGTAGGGCCAGCAGGAGCCGGAGGCGCTGCCTCTTGCTGGGAAGGCAGGCGTCGCCCTTGCCTGTCGTTGCCGGCCTACCGCGCGAGACAAAGGGGAAAGAGTGAGTGGCGAGGGAGGAGTGAGAGTGTTGTCGTCGCTGTAGATTTTTTTTCCTTTTTTTGGTCCCACAGTTGTAGAATTTTCTTTTCCTTTTTTTTGCTGGAGGCGCATAACATGTAAAGGTGCGTTTGGATGCAAAGTATTTTTGCAGTTTTTTGGGAATACCATGTTCTTCTGGCCGTTGTTGCCAGCGATTCCTCCGTCCGATCAGCGATCTAGCATGCATCTATTGAGCCGCGCTAGCATCTAGAAGAGGCCGAGAGGACTTGGCTTGCATGGCATGGCTGCATGCATTGGACGGCCGCTTTTACATGCTGATCAGCTCCTTAAGTGTAGCTGAGTTAGATGCAGTCAGCCAAAAATTACGAGAAACAACATTTGCCAAACGAATAGGTGGTTTCAGCAAAACAGAGAAAAACCATGGTTTAGACAAACCGAGGTATTCATTGCCCTCGCGTTGAGAAACTGAAGTTTTGGATTACCACAGTTTTAAAAAGACAGTGCTGCCAAACTAGCCAGGTTTTTGAGACAAAGTTAACGACTGTAGAATCTTGGTTAGCTTTAGTAGAATAAGAGCGTTGGTTGGGGCGTAGTGACCATAGTGATTTGTGGATAACCTTTCATATGAAATGGATTGAACAAAGACATGAATTTTGTAAGGGTAGAAAATGTCAAAAATATTTCAGTCTTTTCTCACACACAAACCCGTGGTAATATGGAGCTAGAGCTATGTGTTACTCAAAAATTATCCTTGTTCGGTTTCAGTTTTCAAAATTTTGTCCTTGTTTTCCTTATTCTAGATGTATGTCTTTTTTTCATTTTATGCTGTTTGCATATGAATATATTTTAAATTATATTTTTGTATTATATTTCGTTTTTGCGGAACATGTGAGGGACATACGCGTAAGTCTGTAAAATTTGATAGATGTAGCAGTAATACATATGAACTATGAGGTTGATGCATGAAGTGGTTTGTCATTGTTATGTTGATCGTAATAGAGGCAGTATAAATAAATATATCGAGTTATGACATTATTTATCTTTTCACATCATATTTTGTATTCCGTGAAAATGCACCGTCATTTAAATATTTTGCAGGAGGAATACGAAACACTTTCGACGGAAATTAGTTGTCATATTGTTTCAACGGAAATTAGCTGTCATATTGCTTCATTCAAACCTGAATAAGCTAAAAGCAAGTCTGTTATATACCAATCTGGCAATGAAGAAGGTTTACCTAATTCTAATGTTGAGCTCCTGGAGAATTCACTTGACGGATCGGAGTCGAAGACAAATGTGCTACCACAATCTCTATAGCATGCCCACGGGTGAACTTGAATTAGTTGTTGGGCTCTACAACTACATCATGTCGATCGATGATGCCGAGTGTCTGGAGTAAGCATCATTTAGAAATATGTAATGTGTCAGTATACATTATTATGATTCTTACCTTTCAGGAAGGAATGGGCGCGAAGCTCGACACCTCATGCAATGGGTTTATGTCCCAAAAACCTTCAGGGCATACTTAACATGGAGCAGTCTACGAACAATGAATGTTTTAACATCACCGTGCGTATACTAGCATGTGCCGAGGGATTATTGTTTATAGACCCTCATATACACTCATAGATCTATAATTCTGTATGAGTTATCATAATTATACATTCAGAATCATCAGTATCAACATGTTTCTAAATTGTTCTTTATACTCCCGCCCACGATGTTAGATTCAACACGAGATCAAAAGTTTTGCGTGAAATCTTTGATAGTTGGACTGGGATAGACAACATCATCTCATCATGCAACTTGACAAGTAAGGTCTTTTGTCCATTTTGTCATGGTTTATTTTTCTATCTACACTTGTAGATTACCTTTGATATGCATTCATTGGCGATACATCTTGTACATCATCGACAAACATGCACATCATGTATATATTCTGGACCCTATCCATACATCACAGTCCCCAGAGGTTAAACTCCAGGCATTTAGTAAATTACAAAGTTTTGCGAGGGAATTCAACGCACAACTCGAAATATACAACCTGGCTGGAATTCCGATATGTCTACATGACATCGGTTATTCCCGCCTGGTATTCCAACGAGCATAGACGGGTAAATTTTGTACATTTGATTATCATAACATTCAAAATACAAGCATTTATTTTTGTTATCGCTATATTCAAGATATATTGATTTAGGAAATTGTAAGAATGTGTCTAGCTATTTGTTTTTTATTTTATACTCCGGTGGAACTGTAAATGACTGGTTTGCACTGTGAGTATTCTCCGTTACACATTTAAGACCTCCGATGTGAAGTATTCATGCTAACTACTATGTTGCTTCTTCAGGATGGGTATGAGTTGAGAAAGAAGATTTTATTATACTTGCTTAAATATTGTGTGAACGAAACTAAAAGTAATATTCCCGATATTGTGCAAGAATTTTTTAAGTGCATTGAGTAGATCTTAATTTCTAACAGATTTTTAGTTGGCCTTTTTTGTCAATTTACATTGCAAGTGTAGTGGCTTTAAATATTACCAGATTGTGCATGTTTTTTTTTCTCTACATGTGAAATTTAACATGTATTATGTTTATATATAACTTCATCAAAATATTCCGAAAGCCCGTTGCAACGCACGGGCATTCTACTAGTTTTTGTAATGCTGCAGTAGGATCTTGGGAACGATATTCATACGCCATTTTAATGTCGAATGTTAGATTGGTAGATATGTAGATCTGTTTTTTTATGGATATATAGATCTGTTGGACAGTATAATGTCTCCAAACATTGAGCGTTTTTGGTACAATATACTGGCATACTGCCCTATACTGTACCCCAGATAGTTGCTTTTCACAATAAAAAAAAAACAAGATAGTTGTATTTGCAGTACTTTGTTTGTTATAACTGCATCTGCAGTACTTTGTCAGATGCATTGCGTCCCAAAGCCTGAACCTGATCTCGTTGGCGTGATTATTGACTGATGCGTGATCGGATTGATAAATCGGATCCAACGGAGATCCTATCCCATTGTTTGACAATGACAATCGGACGGTCAAACCATCTTTTTAAATTAGGGTTAGCATATACATAGTTTTTTTTAATAGTCTTTCCCTATAATAAAAGCCCGGATTGACTCCGTGGGTTTACCGTCACAATACGCTTTCGTCTAGTCGTAATACGCTTTTACGATTCGTATAAACAAAATCGTAATATAAACGAGGTGGTACTAATGTGGGGATGTCCAACGACCCTTCCTCTCGATCCCATCTAGACCTCCAGCCTACCTCCACCTCCTGCCACGCTCCGCCCTGCTCACCGCGCCACGACGGAGATCGGATCTGTGGGAACCATCACCTGTTCTGGGAGTGAGTGGACGGGGACGCGAGGCGGCGGCGACGCTGGTGCTCCTCCAGCGAGGCGCCGGACTCCGGTGAGGCATGAAACAGGAGGAGACGGCGGAGATCGGACCCGTGGGAATCCACCTCCTGTTCCGGGAGTGAGTAAGATGGTGATGTCGGGCGGCGGCGGTGCTGGTTCGAGGAGGTGCCGGTGCAACAGTTTGCATGGTCAGGTGCACTTGGCTTCAGGCCCTGGAGGCGCTATCAAATCCACGGCCGTCTGCTGTGTTGACCAGGACGGCCTGCTCGTGCAGTGCGCCGCGGCCGGCTACTAAAGCCAGGCAGCGGAGAGACGCAGGCCGAGGGTGAAGCCGGCGGGGTGCTTTAGATGGGATGCGCTTGGATGGGGCGAGAGGTGAAGGAGGACGTGGTACAGATCAGGAGCAGTTGTGGTACCTACATATGTGTACCCCGTTGTTTTCTCCAAGCCCATAAAATATGTAGCAATTCATATTGGGTCTTCTTTATTCAGGTAAGATAGCCGAATATACCTCTGGTTAATTATATTGTTCACATGCATTTATTTTATTCAACTGATGATCGGGTCTTCTTTTACTTTTGTTCCTCAATGGTAGACTCGTAGTCTCGGTTGAGGCCATGCATGGAGAAGGTGAGCTTGCATTTCTGAACATGCGTTATAAACTGAATCATCAAAAAGTATGGTGAGAGCCCGCATTACGTGCTCTAAAGTATGCAATGATGATCCCAAAGAACAATAGCTATGCAACACATGGTGGACATTGACATTTTGGGTTTTTTGTTGTGAGTTCTGTTGAATATTCTCTAATTAATCTTCCATCAAAAAATCTAATTAGCTTTCCTTATCAGTTTTGTCAGAGGATGATTTGACTATTGGAAATTTGACTGAAGATCTCAATGATGGCAATTTTATGTACAGTTTCAAATGATGGCTATTCCATGTATTGTTGTTCAGCTCCTGCTTTCTGACCGGTAGCAAATTTTTACTTACTAAGACATCTACAACCGTCCATTCAAATCCTATCCAAACGTCTGGGCGGACAACCCGGTCACCGTTTGGATAGGAGAGAGAAGGGAAAAAGGTAACCTAACCAGACCCCCAATAGGAAAATGAAGAAAAAAGGGGAGCTGGTTTGCGTGTGTGCAAAATAAGGGCTCAAAGCACATACAACCGTACACTGGTTGGACGCGTCCATGGACATTTGAGAAGCCAAAATTTCCCATTGTGGTTGTAGATGCCCTAAGCAAATGTATCATTTGGGATTTTGGTCCTTCTATAAGTGTGTTTTACTTCCTACAATTGCTAATGCATTTTTTTTGGCCCACCCATTTTGGTGGGTTTCTTAACCCGTTGCAACGCACGGGCTCTTTTGCTAGTAATAACATATACGGAGTACATACTTACCATATCAGATATGGCGAGTGCTACGGATAAGTCGATGATTTGATCCAATTTTAAGCCGCCCCAGAGCCGCCCGATTAGATGCTCTGCAGCCGTACGATCACGAGCTCTCAGACTCTTATGGCAGCACCAAACAACAGCTCTATGGCGCACCACGCAGCATCAACGGCACCCGGCCGCGCTCCATTGAACTCCGGCAGAGCTTCAACGACCCCGGCGATGCTCCAATGCAGCCACTGGACGGCCTCGGCGGACCTTCATTGCGCACCGGCGGCCGTCCACGAAGCTCCAATGCAGCAATGGACGGACTCGCGGACCTCTATCACAGCAGCACCCCGGCCCTCTACGAAGCTCTAATGCAGCACCGGCCGGCCCCGGGAGCTCCACTCAGCACCGACGGCCCTCTGACGAAGCTCCAATGCAGCACTGGACGACCTCGGCGGACCTCTATCGCAACATCGGCGGCCCTCCAACGAAGCTCCAATGCAGCACTGGAATGCCCCGGCGGAGCTCCATCACAGCACCAGCCATCCCTCGACGAAGCTCCATTGTACCACTAAACTTCCGCGGCGAAGTTCAAGCGCAACAGAGGCCGCTGGAGCTGCCATGCAGTAGTAGTCGACGTTGCAACGCAGCGGTCATCCTCCGTCGCTTGCCCCTTGGAGCAGCTCGTACCGCTAGCAGCAGCCTAGCCACTGCCTTGCAGTGCCCCGCGGCCAGCGCCGCTCGACGGCGAAGCCTTCTCCCGCGGCATCGAAGCGGCGAGGTGGCGGGATCTTGCAGTAGGGCCCGGCTGGGCATCTCCTCCGGCGTCTCCATGCACACAGCTGCGTCTTGTTGCTCGCTCCATCGTGAAAGATATGGGACGATGAAGAAGAGGAATCGAGAAGAAAAGGAATCGAGAGAAGAAGGATAAGATTTTGGGTCTGTCTAGAACTCAGTCAACTGAGACTTAACGAAGTCTCAGTCGAGTGATGTCAGCGTAGTTGTGGTGCTGCAAACGGCGGTGAAAAAATTTGCAACGGTACTCGCAAACAACACATATGCTACAACCGCTCTGATTAAAATGCTACAACCGTCAAACGAGGATGTTGCAAACCGGTGAGAAAACATGCTACAATCGATGAGGGACGACATGGTACAACTAGCAAGACGGATGTTGCCACCGGCAAGAAAAAATGTTGCAAACGATGGGACAAAATGCTGCAAGGTCGACTGAGACTTCATTAAACTCAGTCGACTGATTTTTTAACAACGCCTGTAAGATTTTTGCGGTGGGGAGCGATAGGGCCTGTGGTAAGGCCTGCACGTGGTGAGGCCCACCTGAGACACGTGTCATAAGAAGGAGGGCGGTTTACGCGAGATGGAAATCATCCGACTTAAACTAAACGTTTTCCATCAGATATGCACCGTTCTATCCTAAAAGAAAGGGGTGTCTAAGACTTACTCGACTGACGTCAGCCATGTTAGTTTCGGCCTGTTTGTGTGTCGCTGGGTTGTATTTTCCCTGGGGCCGATCTTGTTTCTTTTCTGTCTTTTTGGGCTGGCCTTCTTTAATTGTTTGTCTTTTTATTGACAGGAAAACTCTGGGCTAAGCCTAATCATTGCCGCCCGCTTCGTATATCCTCATGCATGTTGCAGACAGCATGGTCCCTTTTCAAATATTCACGTAACCTAATCTCGTAGGAAATCACAAGCATCAGGATCAGGGGCATAAGTTTTGCTTTGTATGCCTGGTCTGGTAGGACATTCGTGTATGCAAAGCTAAGTGCTCCAACGAGAGTTTTTTTTTAATCCACCGGGAGCTTCTGAACATGCCTGTGTTTGAGATCGTGGGATATGTGTATTTTTCAGTGCAATATGTCCATGAGTTTTAATGCCTTCCTTTCGTCCTTTTCTTTCAAAATCTGTATCTTTGAAATACAAAGGATTTTTTAATGTAACACAAAAAAAAGAAAATCAAAATATAAGACAATTTAGTTGTGTGTAGCCGACGGATGTGCAATTGTGTGCAGCTGACTAATGTACAATCGAACAACAGTATTATTATGAAAGAAGAAAAAGTAAGTCGCAAGCAAACGCCATTTGTGCAACACGGATGTCGTTATTTAAAATAATCCAAAACAAGACTATTAAAAAAATAAACAAAACAGATCCAACCCAACAAACAACACACACAAAGAAAAAACCACTAGAAAAAATATTATGAAAAGTCATAATATCCATATAAATGCGGTTCTTATCTTAGGATGTTTCTTCATAGAAAAAATAACACAAAAAGGAAGAAAAAAGAGAAACACCTCTGTTGGGCACCCCCCTCCCCAACGGTAGATGCCGCGCAAGTTTTTAGTTATTGCAAAAAACCTAGTACAAGAACATCCCCGCACCCCTCAAGGCCACGCCTTAGGATGTTGCTTCCGCAGTGATTTTTTTTTAGAAAAAAGGATAAAATGTAAATGCCCCCACCTCTCCTTCCTCTCACAGCCTCATCGGCTTCGCATAACAAGAACGCAGACACACACACACACACACACACACACACACACACACACTTCCCTTCCCCCTCTATCTAGGTTCGGCCGACCAACACAACGTGACACAAAGGAACTGCCCCGGCACAACACAAATACAAAAACACCATAGAGTTGCAATTGGGGTCGACGGTTGCAATTGCATGTCGAGTGATAGACATGCAACTGCCGCTCCCCAAGAAAAACCCACATAGTTGAGTCGTGTTGAACACATGGAGTTGCAGCTAGGGGCTACACTTGTAGTTACATGCCTAGAGGCAGACATGCCAAATGGCCTCTTCCGATAAAAAACCACAGATTGTAGTATTGGGCGACACTTGCAGTGCATGCCTAGTGGCGGACATGCAACTACCCTCCCCCAAAAACACCATGGAGTCACAGTTGGAGGCGACACTTGCAGTTGCATGCCTAGTGAAACACATGCATATGTTCCTCCCCACAAAAACACCGCAAAGTTTTATTGTGACATGCAGCTGCAATTGGGACGATACTTGCAGTTGCATGCCTAGTGGAAGACATGCAACTTCCGGCCCCTTCCCTTGATGGAACACCACACGGAGTTGCGGTTGGGTTGACAATTGCATTGCATGCCTAGTGACAACCATGCAACTATCCATCTCCATAAAACACCAGAAAGTTGTAGTCGTGTTAACACATGCAGTTGCACTCATGGGTGACACTTGCAGTTGCATGCCTAGTGGCAACATGCAACCACCCTCCCGACAAAAACACCACGAGTTGCAATCGCGACGACACTTGCAATTGCATCCCTAGTGGCAGACATGCAACTGCCCACCTTCCCTCCTCCCACAAAATTTACAGAGTTTGCGGTCAGTTGAAGACATGCAGTTCCAGTTGGGGGCGACACTTCCGGTTGCGTGCCTAGTGCCAGACTTGCAATTACTGCCCTCCCGGCAAAAACATCACCGATTTGCAGTTGTAGTTGAGGGTGACAATTAAAGTTGTGTGCATAGTGGCAAACATGCAACTACCACCCTATCAGCACAAAACCCACTGAGTTATCAGTCGCGTTGAAGGCATGCAATTGCAGTCGGGTGACACTTGCAGTTGCCATGCGCATTGGCAGACATGTAACTACCACACCCCTCTCGAGAAAACACCATTGAGTTGCAGTCACGTTCAAGACATGCAGTTGCGCGAGCCTAGTGGTAGACATGCAATTGCACTCAGGGACGACAATTGCAGTTGCTTTCTAGTGGCAGACTTGTATCTACCGCCCTCCTGGACAAACTCCATTGATTGTTGCAGTTGCAGTGGGGGTGACACTTGCAGTTGCGTGCCTGGTGTATGACTTGCAACTAGCGCCCTCCCGGACAAACCTCCATTGAGTTGCAGTGCAGCGCCGGAGCGACACTTGCAGTTGCGTGCCTGGTGGCAACATGCAACTACCACCAACGCAGAAAATACCACCGAGTTGTGATCACGTTAAAGACATGCAGTTGCAGTCAATGGTGACACTTGCAATTGCATGCCTAAGAACGACATGCAACTACACACCTCCCTCCTCCCCAACAAAATCACCACTGAGTTACTGTCGCGCTGAAGACATGTAATTACAGTCGGGCGCGAAGCTTGACGATGTGTGCACAATTGCCAAGGGATTGGTGTGTGCAACTAATAAGAAATTTTCACAACAAAAAAAGTATTGCATGTGCCTGTTAGTGTCATGTCAACACTTAAAACATATACATATAAAAGAGACACACAATTACTCAAGTTTTGCTACACTTGTAGTTGCATGTGGAATATGGCGCGTGCAAATGTGCCCACGTTACGTCGCCCGATGGAAACATAAGATTAGAAACAAAAGCTTAAGAAAACATAGAAATTTGATGCACAATAAAATGTGGACAATTACATTTAAAAAATTAGAGATGAATTTTTTAATAAAAAATGAAGTAAAAACATACAAAGAAAAGAAAATCACAAAGAAAAGATGGCAAAAAAAAAACTAACTTCTCTGACGTTGGAACTTGCCCAACAAAGAAACCAAAAGGCTTAAGAGGAATGAGAAGCCACCTTCCCCATACAGCCAAAAAGCAGCCCGTGTAGTTGATACAAAAAAAACAGAAAACAAAATACAAACATGCTAGCAAACGCTTTTACCCTCGCCCTGACAACACGGACAAACTACTAAACGGAATGGACACACGAGAACCAGTTCCCTTTTTCTCAGTAAAAAAAGGGAGAGAGAACCAGTTCCCCGTTGAAAAAACCTGCAGTCCAAGCAAAAAAAAAAGAAAAATTGAGCGTTTTTGGTACAATATACTGGCATACTGCCCTATACTGTAACCCAGATAGTTGCTTTTCACAATAAAAAAAACAAGATAGTTGTATTTGCAGTACTTTGTTGTTATAACTGCATCGCAGTACTTTGTCAGATGCATTGCTCCCAAAGCCTGAACCTGATCTCGTTGGCGTGATTATTGACTGATGCGTGATATCGGATTGATAAAATCGGATCCAACGGGAGTCCTATCCCATTGTTTGACAATGACAATCGGACGGTCAAAACACTTTTTAAATTAGGGTTAGCATATACATAGTTTTTTTTTAATAGTCTTTCCCTAATAATAAAGCACGGATTGACTCCGTGGTTTACCGTCACAATACGCTTTCGCCTAGTCGTAATACGCTTTTACGATTCGTATAAACAAATCGTAATATAAACGAGGGTGGTACTAATGTAGGATGTCCACGATACCCTTCCTCTCGATCCCATCTAGACCTCCAGCCTACCTCCACCTCCTGCCCACGCTCCGCCCTGTCTCACCACCGCGCCACGACGGAGATCGGATCTGTGGGAATCCATCACCTGTTCTGGGAGTGAGTGGACGGGGGACGCGAGGCGGCGGCGACGCTGGTGCTCCCTCCAGCGAGGCGCCGGACCCGGTGAGGCAAGAAACAGAGGAGACGGCGAGATCGGACCCGTGGGAATCCACCTCCTGTTCCGGGAGTGAGTAGATGGGTGATGTCGGGCGGCGGCGGTGCTGGTTCGAGGAGGTGCCGTGCAACGTTTGCATGGTCAGGTGCACTTGGCTTCAGGCCCTGGCAGGCGCTATCAAATCCACGGCCGAGCTGCTGTGTTGACCAGGACGGCCTGCTCGTGCAGTGCGCCGCGGCCGGCTACTAAAGCCAGGCAGCGGAGAGACGCAGGCCGGGGTGAAGCCGGCGGGTGCTTTAGATGGGATGCGCTTGATGGGGGCGAGAGGTGAAGGAGGACGTGGTACGATCAGGAGCAGTTGTGGTACCCTACATATTTGTACCCCGTTGTTTTCTCCAAGCCCATAAATATGTAGCAATTCATATTGGGTCTTCTTTATTCAGGGTAAGATAGCCGAATATACTCTGGTTAATTTTATATTGTTTCACATGCATTTATTTTATTCAACTGATGATCGGGTCTCTTTTACTTTTGTTCCTCAATGGTAGACTCGTAGTCTCGGTTGAGGCCATGCATGGAGAAGGTGAGCTTGCATTTCTGAACATGCGTTATAAACTGAATCATCAAAAGTATGGTGAGAGCCAGCATTACGGGCTCTAAAGTATGCAATGATGATACCCAAAAGAACAATAGCTATGCAACACAGTGGTGACATTGACATTTTGGGTTTTTGTTGTGAGTTCTGTTGAATATTTCTCTAATTAATCTTCCTCAAAAATCTATTAAGCTTTCCTTATCAGTGTGTCAGAGGATGATTTGACTATTGGAAATTTGACTGAAGATCTCAATGATGGCAATTTTATGTACAGTTGTGTTCAAATGATGGCTATTCCATGTATTGTTGTTCAGCTCCTGCTTTCTGACCGTAGCAAATTTTTACTTACTAAGAGCATCTACAACCGGTCCATTCAAATCCTATCCAAACGTCTGGGCGGACAACCCGTCACCTTTGGATAGGAGAGAGAAGGGAAAAAGGTAACCTAACCAGACCCCCATAAGGAAAATGAATGAAAAAAGGGGAGCATGGTTTGCGTGTGTGCAAAATAAGGGCTCAAGCACATACAACCGTACACTGGTTGGACGCGTCCATGGACATTTGAGAAGCCAAATTTTCCCATTGTGGTTGTAGATGCCCTAACAAATGTATCATTTGGGATTTTGGTCCTTCTATAATGTGTTTTACTTCCTACATTGCTAATGCATTTTTTTGGGCCCACCCAATTTTGGTGTTTCTTAAACCCGTTGCAACGCACGGGCTCTTTTGCTAGTAATAACATATACGGAGTACATACTTACCATATCAGATATGGCGAGTGCTACGATAAGTCGGATGATTTGATCCAATTTTAAGCCGCCCCCAGAGCCGCCCATGAGATGCTCTGCAGCCTGTACGATCAGCGAGCTCTCAGCTCTTATTGCACACCAAACAACAGCTCTATGGCGCACCACGCAGCATCAACGGCACCCCCGGCCGCGCTCCATTGAACTCCCGGCAGAGCTTCAACGCACGACCCGCGATGCTCCAATGCAGCACTGGACGCCTCGGCGGACCTTCATTGCAGCACCGGCGGCCGTCCGACGAAGCTCCAATTGCAGCAATGGACGGACTCGGCGGACCTCTATCGCGACACCCCCGCGGCCCTCTGACGAAGCTCTAATGCAGCACCGGCCGGCCCCGGCGGAGCTCCATCGCAGCACCGACGGCCCCTCTGACTGGAAGCTCCAATGCAGCATGGACGACCTCGGCGGACCTCTAATCACAACATCGGCGGCCCTCCAACGAAGCTCCAATGGCAGCCTGGAATGCCCCGCGGAGCTCCATCACAGCACACCAGTCCCTCGACGAAGCTCCATTGTACCACTAAACTTGCGCAGCGAAGTTCAGCGCAACAGAGGCCGGAGCTGCCATGCAGTAGTAGTCGACGTTGCAACGCAGCGGTCATCCTCCGTCGCTTGCCCCTTGGAGCAGCTCGTACCGCTACACAGACCTAGCCACTGCCTTGAGTGCCCCCGCGGCCAGCGCCGCTCGACGGCGAGCCTTCTCCCGCGGCATCGAAGCGGCGAGGTGGCGGGATCTTGCAGTAGGGCCCGGCTGGGCATCTCCTCCGGCGTCTCCATGCACACGCTGCGTCTTGTTGCTGCCTCGGTGAAAGAGATGAGGACGAGGGAAGAAGAGGAATACGGAGAAGAAGAGGAATCGAGAGAAGAGAGATAAGATTTGGGTCTGTCTGAACTCAGTCGACTGAGACTTAACGAAGTCTCAGTCGAGTGATGTCAGCGTTTTTGTGGTGCCTGCAAGCGGCATGGCGGGTGCTGGCAAACGGCGGTGAAAAATATTGCAACGGTACTGCAAGCAGCAACATATGCTACACCGCTCTGATTAAAATGCTACAAACCGTCAAACGAGGAGTTGCAACCGGGGAGTAAAACATGCTACAATCGATGAGGGACGACATGGTACAACTAGCAATACGGATGTTGCCACCGGCAGAAAAAAATGTTGGCAAACGATGGGACAAATGCTGTCAAGGTCGACTGTAGACTTCATTAATCTAGTCGACTGATTTTTAGCAAGCCTGTAAGATTTTTTGCGGTGGGAGCGATAGGGCCTGTGGAAGGCCTGCCTGGTGGTGAGGCCCTACCTGAGACACGTGTCATAAGAAGGAGGCGGTTTACGCGAGTGGAAATCATCGCGCTTAACTAAACGTTTTTCCATCAGATATGCACACCGTTCTATCCTAAAAGAGGGTGTCTAAGACTTACTCGCACTGACGTCAGCCACATGTTCGTTTTCGGCCTGTTTTGTGTGTCATTAGTGTAATCTAAAGAAAAGTATTCACAATTTTTTTATAATTTGAAAGTGTTTGCGGAAATGGAAAATAATGATAGAAAAGTAACTAAAGAGAGCTCCTCGTGGGGCGCCTTAAGCGCCGCGAGGACTAGCTAGCGCTCACGCACTCCCCTAGTGGGTCCTGACCCATATAGCTTGCTCGATCACTCCTCTCGCTCCACCTTCCGAATTAATCTTCAATCCATCTAGGGATTTTTTTTCAAAAAAATATCTAGCAAAAATTTACTCTTGCGAGTACGAGCTGTGAAAAAGTGCATGAATTCAGAAAATGTTTCTGAATTCGAAAAATTTCATGAATTTGACAGTAGTTCACCAATTTGTAAAAAAGTACATAAATTCAAAAAATGTTCAGAAAACTGGAAAAGTTCTTCGAAATTTGTTCATGATTTTGAAAAGTTCACAAACTTGGAAAAAAGTTCATAAATTTGAAAAAAAAATTGTCAGATTTGAGAAAAACTTCACGAATTGAAAAAAAAAACTCATGGGTTTTGAAATGAAGTTCTCGGGTTTGAAAAAAGTTAATCGATTTTGACAAAAAAGTTCATGGATTTGAAAAAGTTCATCAAATTTTAAAAAACTATTCATGGATTTTAAAAAGGAAGTTGACTAAAAAAGTTGCAAAAAACTGAAAAAAGCAAATAATATAATTATAGGCTTCGTTGTTGTGTTACATAGTCGACGCACAACAAAAAAGAGGTAACAACAGTTTATTGGCACGTAAGTTCTGGTGTCTGAGTAGGTTGTCCTAGTTGAGTTGGTCTGTGAGGTTGAGAGATCAAAACCTACATATGCCCATTTTTTTAAGTTTGGGAAAATAAAAGAAAATGTGAATGGGCCAAGCCGAGGGCGTTTCTAAACTAGCCCTGTACAGAGTATACGATGATTAGGAAAAAGTCCATACTACCCTTTATACGTTTAGTGAGGGGCCAGGCCCACACATGCCCATTTTTTAAAGTTTGGAAAAACAAAAGAAAATATAAATGGGCCAAGCCCAGACCGTAGGGGGAGTTGTGCGCCCATTTCTAAACTAGCCCTGTACAACGTATACGGTGACTAGGCACAAGTCCATACTACCTTTTATACGTTTAGTGAGGGGGTGTACCGAAACGGGACTCTTGATGATTTGGGATTGTATTAATTGCACTTAGTCCCTTGTTGTTAAACATCACGTTCAAGGGGATGACTTTTGCACGTGTAAATTCAAGTAAATAAAAATACTGTAGGTAACCGTTCAACAAAAATTAGAAAGCTCTTTGCACCATGTGAGTATAAAGCCCTTGATTATATTATAAAAGTAATGCTTACTCCCTGGCATATATGAACCTTGAAATAAACAAAAATCTAGTTCTATCAAAGATAGATGAAGATAGATAGATAGGTGGCAGTGGATAGATTTCTCAAAGAATCAACCATCTAGCACACTAGCCCTGTAAACTACATGTAAAAGATAAAAAATTGAGAAAACGCAAAAGACCTTTGCGTTTCATTGCATCGAAAGGATAGGGAAAAGTTACAATCCTCCTAGGAGGTTAGTTTTATAGTACATCATACAACTCAGTGGACATCCCAGGATTGGTGCTGAACAACTCGCAGGCCTTGTGCCCCTGCCTTAGCCCAGCATCGGATCTCATCCTTGATCTTGTTGAGGAGCTCAGCCGTGGAAGGCATCGCGTTGTCGAAGACGCATTCAATGATTTGATAATTTAGCCGGACATAGCGCCTACCATTGATGTGATGTCATTGGCGATATTCTTGGCATCTGCTGCAATACCAGCCAATCCTCTCCTTCCTAACCCAGCACAGTAGAGCCCATTTTCACCTTTCCAATGATTCGGATATTCTTTGATGGGCAGTCCATTGCCATTTAACATGTTCTCACCATTCTGAGATAAAAAAACAACATAGAGCTTGTTAGCATATTTAAATGTTGTTGCACCAAGAAAACAAACTCAGACATATTCAAACATCAATATTGTTACCTTGAGCCATATATTTGATGTGCTTTTGTATCCAGTTGCAAACACAATCGCGTCAAATGATATTTTTTTACTGCACTGAAATTCAACTATATCACCCATGATCTTAGTAATGCTCCCCTGCACCTGTAGAAGATGAATAGAATATTGATAACTTGGCATATGAAGACAACATCTGTTATGAAATTTATGTCATGTCAAGGATATACTTACTTTGATGATACGTTTTTTGATTAACCCAACAGTGCCAACATCAATAACAGTGGATCGGCCGGTTTCTGACTTGAGGATCATTGGACCCATTTTTGGCCTTCTGATTCCATACCTCGATAGGTCTCCAAATATTAAATTTGCCGCCATCACAAGGAGGTTATCCACTAGATTCAGTGGAAGGCGGTGAGCAAGTGTCATCCCTAACCGGATTAATTCCTTTGTCGTTACATGAATCTGCAACCACAAAACATGTCACATCTCTTTTGAAGCCTACATCATAAAATAAAATTTCATAGAATCATCTTCTTTCAAGAGTTATTTTTTCGGTGTATTCCGTCTAATTTTTTAGTTGTTTGTGCATGTTATAAAACAATCTATCGCTCTATACCATGAAATACTTTCTAGTAATAACTCTGAAAAATTGCACCCTTCTAGTGGTGACTATAATAAGAAATTGCCATGTACCAACTGAAAATATATAGTGCCTGTAGGGTGGGGGTGGGGGGATCCCCTAGTGTTTCCAAGTCAAAAAATAATATATAGTGCGTCTACATACCGGGCTTCGTATAACGATTGAAGTATTGGCACCATGGGCCGCAAGGTCATAAGCAATTTCCATTCCAGAGTTGCCAGATCCAACGACCAATACATTCATTTCAGAGTAGCTCTTGCCTGACTTGTAGCTTGAGGAGTGGATGACATCACCCGGAAAACTTGGCAGTCCGGGGATCATTGGAATATTCTCTGCACTATTCTCACCACTTGCCACGACAAGAAACTTTGATGTGAACCTGACTATTGTGCTCTTTGCCATGTCATGTGCCACGATGGACCAACATTTTTCATCATTGTCAAATGTGGATGACTCCACACTAGTGAGATACTTGGGTTGAATATTGAAACGCTCAACATAGTCATCCAAGTACTTCACAAACAAGGTTTTTGGTATGTATGTTGGCGCATCTAGTGGGTATGACATGTGTGGCAACTCACAGAACTCCTTTGCAAGATGCAGCTTGAGGCGATCGTAGGCGCGGTTGCGCCAAAGCGACGCGCTGCAACTTTCACGCTCGACAATGACATAGGGAATTGAGAATTGGCTAAGGCATGCTGCTGTTGCAAGGCCTGCTGGCCCAGCGCCAACAATCAACACTACAACATTCTCCATTTCGAAGAGAAGAGTTGATAAAGTTGTGGGATGGGTGCAATGGTAGGCTGGAGTGTTTGCTTGTTTGCTCGATGAATCTTTGGATGCATATGTGGGCATATATATACTGGTATGTTTCATGTGTCAATCTATTTAGAATGAGGAATGAAAAAGGTAAAGATTTATTGACACCTTATCCTGGTGTGTACTAGTATTCCATCTAAATATTGAACCGTTGGTGTGAAAGCATGTCCTGATGCATTTTTGGGGATACAGAATAGGCATGAAACACTCTCTTGATCGATTTGTTTTTTTGGAAACTTATCAACCGGCTTTGGATATGTTTAGACTAAAATCTCTTTAGAATTTCTTTCCATTCTTGTTGTCATCAATGAAAGTTTACATAGGATAAGGATATGTCCAGTCTATACTCCCTCCGTCCCGAATAATTGTCGCAGAAATGGATGTATCTAGACGTATTTTTAGTTCTAAATACATCCATTTCTATCCATTTTCAGGACGTAATTCGGGACGAGGGAGTACTTGTATGCTAATTAAGATTCAAGAAAGATTGCTAGTGTTTCTTTCCTTTTCTGTGTATTATGCAAGCATTTCTTTCCTTTCCATATACTTGTAGACTAATCCGTCATAGCTAGTTTGCCTTCCTTCCATATGGAGATGGATTCTGCAGGTGTCTTCTGGGCTATCGACGCCAATGTAATGATCGAGCATGGATGGCCTTACACTGTGGTGGTCGGGTTGCACTTGTACCACCTGTCTTGTCGAGCATTGAACGGTTTCCTTAGGTTGGCTATCTAGAAACTCCATCCGCAACAAGGCATGTTTTGAGCATAAGCTCCTCGGGTCATTGTCAGCACGGTAGATTTGTTCCGCTTCTTCTTTTGTCAGCTGCTATTCGGCACGCCCTTTGTACTGCCGTGAAAAAAAGAGTTCGTTTTGGTTCTGCTACCTCATCTTGTTTTGAGATCTGGTCCTGTTGGAAACTAGTTTGTGTGTTGTTTCTCAACTACTTTTGTTCAGTTATGTATCTTATACTTTCAAGTTCAACTTATATTGATAATTGAATCCTGCACCTGGCCATTTCCAGTTCTTCCATTTACAATCAGAATAGGCGATGCGCATGCCAGAAGAGCAATGCGTGGACATTCAGAATTCATCTATTGTCTTGCACAATAGCATGTTAAAAGAACAGGAACTGTGCTGGGCATAGAAACACAACTTCAACAAGAGCAAAATCCATAAGCGGTGGCAGTGAATGGAAAGCAATTAAAGATGATGCTACAATGAATGGAAATAAAGGTATTTCACCGACCGCTATCAGTTTGCACACCGCTTAGTTTGTAACCACATCAATTTGACACATTCAGCTGGTACTAATGCCATTCCACGTATTCAGTTTAAACTGATGTAGGAGTATTTCTCAAGAGATAGCCATCCAGGCAGCAGCAACTTAAACAGAAATTGTAGTAGACTTTGTTTCCGTCATATATTTTTCTTGTTTAGAAAAGGAGGATGACCCTCGGCCTCCGCATATGGGTGATGCATGCAGCCACTTTATTAATTATTCACAAAGACCTTGCAAAGTAAAGTCTGAAGCCACTATCTCGGCAACATCTGTCGCTACTCCTATCCATTTGATGGAGGGGTGCCGAAAATCCGAGCCGAATACCAAACAGACTTCGCACCAAAGCCTAACATCTAAAGCCGGAGGTCCCAACCAAGCCACAATGCCGGGTCTGGGGTACACACCGGTCCAACACAATCTCAGAGGTGAGCACCGCCATCTTCCACCTATCCATCTTCAGAACATGAAGTGATGCATCAACCTTGCCAGGCCTATCGTCGACGCCACCATGACGCCAGACAGCGCCGTCCTCTTGCGCGAGTCCGTCAACCCGCATCGGACGCCGAGACTCCACTGTGCCATGCCACCGAGATCTGCCGTCATCGATGCGGAAGATGAAACCCCGCTCCGCCTATGGGCCCTCCAGTTAGCACCTGCTAAAAAATGATGCCCCCAGGACGGAGAACGACATCGAAGATGCCATCATCGTTCGATCCGGGAAGACCTAGATCTAGGGTTCCCCACCAAGCAGCCCGAGTGAGATGACGTTGCCTACAACGATGATGCCTCAACAAGGAAACAACTTCAATGACGTTGGCATCGTCCGTCAAGACCGAAGTCGACGCGATTTTCACCAGTAGTCGCGCCATCCCGGCCCCAGTAGCTAATTGGAACCGCGCAGTGCCTCGCCGAGCAGACGCACGCAGCCGCCGGAACACCGAGGACCGCCACCACAGCCCCTATCCACCATCGCGCTGCACACAAGACAACACCAGTCGGCCGCCATCGCCATCCGCAGCCCGCGCCGCCTGGTGCTTGGGACCACAAATCTGGGCCAGATCGCCGCCGCCGCCAAGACCAGCACGCCCCACCACCGGAGGCCACATCCGCATCACCCGCCTCCCAACGTAGCCACTAGGAAGCCGGATCGCGCCGCCATGACCCTCTGCACCGCGACACCCTTGCCCGTCAAATCCGGCCTGCAATGGATCCACGCGCGAGGGGGCGGAAGAGCCCTGCCGCCGCCGGCACTAGCCGGGCTTCGCTCGTTCACGCCCTCTGGCGGCGGCAGGGGAGGGGAGGAGCGGGAGGAGGGGTGCTGGGAGGCGGCTAGGGTTTCCTCCCGTCGCCCGCGGGGGCGACTCGGGAGGGACGAGAGAGCGTCTGTGAAGACGAAAAAAATAAAAAAAAAATCAAGAACAGCACGAGCCAAATAATAAGAAGCATGTAAGCCTGTACATGGGGAAATGTTGGGACATTGCTATTGCATCATGTAGATCTGGATCTGTCATGAGCAAGGCCATAACAATAGGTTCTGGTATTAGGATCAGTTGTGGAGCTAATAAGGTGTATTAGAAATTGCAGTGGCGAATCTGTCATGAGCAAGGCCATAACAATAGCTTCTGGTATTTGCAAACGGCAGCCGGCCGCAGGATTGAGCGGCCCTTAGCAGGACAGGAATGCCAGCCTGGCATGACTGCAAACCCTTAATAGTGGGGCGCGACGGTAGTACCGCAGCAGTGCAGTGGAGCGCGCCTGCCGGCCCGCACCGGAGGGAGGAAGCCGCAACGTTAGAGGGCCAAGCCGCAAGATATTGGTGCACGATAAGTCAAAAAACCGTATTAATGAATTGCTACGGTCTGATGGATCAGTCTATACGGTCACACATGAGATGGCATCCATGGCGAGTAGTTTTTATGAGAACTTATATGCTTCGGAGAATACAATTGGCATTGAAGAGGTATTACCGCACATCACGGTTAAGGTGGACGGCCAGATGAATAGTAAGCTCAATGCACCTTATAGTAAGAAAGAGGTCAAAATGGCATTGTTCCAAATGTTTCCTACAAAGGCCCCTGGGCCGATGGTTTTCCGGCGCACTTTTTTCAGCCGCATTGGGATTTATGTGGTGATGAGGTAACTGATATGGTGCTACGTGTTCTGAGCGGTGATGATTCTCCGGAGGAGATTAACAAGATGTTCATTGTGTTAATTCCCAAAATTGCAAGTCCAAAAACTTTAGGACAGTTTCGACCGATAAGTCTATGCAATGTGATTTTCAAGATTGCATCAAAGGTATTGGCTAATCGGCTCAAGCTAATTCTCCCTGTTATCATCTCTGAGGAAGAATCTGCATTCGTACCAGGCCGTCTTATTACTGCCAATTTAGTTGCCAGATCCAACGACCAATACATTCATTTCAGAGTAGCTCTTGCCTGACTTGTAGCTTGAGGAGTGGATGACATCACCCGGAAAACTTGGCAGTCCGGGGATCATTGGAATATTCTCTGCACTATTCTCACCACTTGCCACGACAAGAAACTTTGATGTGAACCTGACTATTGTGCTCTTTGCCATGTCATGTGCCACGATGGACCAACATTTTTCATCATTGTCAAATGTGGATGACTCCACACTAGTGAGATACTTGGGTTGAATATTGAAACGCTCAACATAGTCATCCAAGTACTTCACAAACAAGGTTTTTGGTATGTATGTTGGCGCATCTAGTGGGTATGACATGTGTGGCAACTCACAGAACTCCTTTGCAAGATGCAGCTTGAGGCGATCGTAGGCGCGGTTGCGCCAAAGCGACGCGCTGCAACTTTCACGCTCGACAATGACATAGGGAATTGAGAATTGGCTAAGGCATGCTGCTGTTGCAAGGCCTGCTGGCCCAGCGCCAACAATCAACACTACAACATTCTCCATTTCGAAGAGAAGAGTTGATAAAGTTGTGGGATGGGTGCAATGGTAGGCTGGAGTGTTTGCTTGTTTGCTCGATGAATCTTTGGATGCATATGTGGGCATATATATACTGGTATGTTTCATGTGTCAATCTATTTAGAATGAGGAATGAAAAAGGTAAAGATTTATTGACACCTTATCCTGGTGTGTACTAGTATTCCATCTAAATATTGAACCGTTGGTGTGAAAGCATGTCCTGATACATTTTTGGGGATACAGAATAGGCATGAAACACTCTCTTGATCGATTTGTTTTTTTGGAAACTTATCAACCGGCTTTGGATATGTTTAGATTAAAATCTCTTTAGAATTTCTTTCCATTCTTGTTGTCATCAATGAAAGTTTACATAGGATAAGGATATGTCCAGTCTATACTCCCTCCGTCCCGAATAATTGTCGCAGAAATGGATGTATCTAGACGTATTTTTAGTTCTAAATACATCCATTTCTATCCATTTTCAGGACGTAATTCGGGACGAGGGAGTACTTGTATGCTAATTAAGATTCAAGAAAGATTGCTAGTGTTTCTTTCCTTTTCTGTGTATTATGCAAGCATTTCTTTCCTTTCCATATACTTGTAGACTAATCCGTCATAGCTAGTTTGCCTTCCTTCCATATGGAGATGGATTCTGCAGGTGTCTTCTGGGCTATCGACGCCAATGTAATGATCGAGCATGGATGGCCTTACACTGTGGTGGTCGGGTTGCACTTGTACCACCTGTCTTGTCGAGCATTGAACGGTTTCCTTAGGTTGGCTATCTAGAAACTCCATCCGCAACAAGGCATGTTTTGAGCATAAGCTCCTCGGGTCATCGTCAGCACGGTAGATTTGTTCCGCTTCTTCTTTTGTCAGCTGCTATTCGGCACGCCCTTTGTACTGCCGTGAAAAAAAGAGTTCGTTTTGGTTCTGCTACCTCATCTTGTTTTGAGATCTGGTCCTGTTGGAAACTAGTTTGTGTGTTGTTTCTCAACTACTTTTGTTCAGTTATGTATCTTATACTTTCAAGTTCAACTTATATTGATAATTGAATCCTGCACCTGGCCATTTCCAGTTCTTCCATTTACAATCAGAATAGGCGATGCGCATGCCAGAAGAGCAATGCGTGGACATTCAGAATTCATCTATTGTCTTGCACAATAGCATGTTAAAAGAACAGGAACTGTGCTGGGCATAGAAACACAACTTCAACAAGAGCAAAATCCATAAGCGGTGGCAGTGAATGGAAAGCAATTAAAGATGATGCTACAATGAATGGAAATAAAGGTATTTCACCGACCGCTATCAGTTTGCACACCGCTTAGTTTGTAACCACATCAATTTGACACATTCAGCTGGTACTAATGCCATTCCACGTATTCAGTTTAAACTGATGTAGGAGTATTTCTCAAGAGATAGCCATCCAGGCAGCAGCAACTTAAACAGAAATTGTAGTAGACTTTGTTTCCGTCATATATTTTTCTTGTTTAGAAAAGGAGGATGACCCTCGGCCTCCGCATATGGGTGATGCATGCAGCCACTTTATTAATTATTCACAAAGACCTTGCAAAGTAAAGTCTGAAGCCACTATCTCGGCAACATCTGTCGCTACTCCTATCCATTTGATGGAGGGGTGCCGAAAATCCGAGCCGAATACCAAACAGACTTCGCACCAAAGCCTAACATCTAAAGCCGGAGGTCCCAACCAAGCCACAATGCCGGGTCTGGGGTACACACCGGTCCAACACAATCTCAGAGGTGAGCACCGCCATCTTCCACCTATCCATCTTCAGAACATGAAGTGATGCATCAACCTTGCCAGGCCTACCGTCGACGCCACCATGACGCCAGACAGCGCCGTCCTCTTGCGCGAGTCCGTCAACCCGCATCGGACGCCGAGACTCCACTGTGCCATGCCACCGAGATCTGCCGTCATCGATGCGGAAGATGAAACCCCGCTCCGCCTATGGGCCCTCCAGTTAGCACCTGCTAAAAAATGATGCCCCCAGGAGGGAGAACGACATCGAAGATGCCATCATCGTTCGATCCGGGAAGACCTAGATCTAGGGTTCCCCACCAAGCAGCCCGAGTGAGATGACGTTGCCTACAACGATGATGCCTCAACAAGGAAACAACTTCAATGACGTTGGCATCGTCCGTCAAGACCGAAGTCGACGCGATTTTCACCAGTAGTCGCGCCATCCCGGCCCCAGTAGCTAATTGGAACCGCGCAGTGCCTCGCCGAGCAGACGCACGCAGCCGCCGGAACACCGAGGACCGCCACCACAGCCCCTATCCACCATCACGCTGCACACAAGACAACACCAGTCGGCCGCCATCGCCATCCGCAGCCCGCGCCGCCTGGTGCTTGGGACCACAAATCTGGGCCAGATCGCCGCCGCCGCCAAGACCAGCACGCCCCACCACCGGAGGCCACATCCGCATCACCCGCCTCCCAACGTAGCCACTAGGAAGCCGGATCGCGCCGCCATGACCCTCTGCACCGCGACACCCTTGCCCGTCAAATCCGGCCTGCAATGGATCCACGCGCGAGGGGGCGGAAGAGCCCTGCCGCCGCCGGCACTGGCCGGGCTTCGCTCGTTCACGCCCTCTGGCGGCGGCAGGGGAGGGGAGGAGCGGGAGGAGGGGTGCTGGGAGGCGGCTAGGGTTTCCTCCCGTCGCCCGCGGGGGCGACTCGGGAGGGACGAGAGAGCGTCTGTGAAGACGAAAAAAATAAAAAAAAAATCAAGAACAGCACGAGCCAAATAATAAGAAGCATGTAAGCCTGTACATGGGGAAATGTTGGGACATTGCTATTGCATCATGTAGATCTGGATCTGTCATGAGCAAGGCCATAACAATAGGTTCTGGTATTAGGATCAGTTGTGGAGCTAATAAGGTGTATTAGAAATTGCAGTGGCGAATCTGTCATGAGCAAGGCCATAACAATAGCTTCTGGTATTTGCAAACGGCAGCCGGCCGCAGGATTGAGCGGCCCTTAGCAGGACAGGAATGCCAGCCTGGCATGACTGCAAACCCTTAATAGTGGGGCGCGACGGTAGTACCGCAGCAGTGCAGTGGAGCGCGCCTGCCGGCCCGCACCGGAGGGAGGAAGCCGCAACGTTAGAGGGCCAAGCCGCAAGATATTGGTGCACGATAAGTCAAAAAACCGTATTAATGAATTGCTACGGTCTGATGGATCAGTCTATACGGTCACACATGAGATGGCATCCATGGCGAGTAGTTTTTATGAGAACTTATATGCTTCGGAGAATACAATTGGCATTGAAGAGGTATTACCGCACATCACGGTTAAGGTGGACGGCCAGATGAATAGTAAGCTCAATGCACCTTATAGTAAGAAAGAGGTCAAAATGGCATTGTTCCAAATGTTTCCTACAAAGGCCCCTGGGCCGATGGTTTTCCGGCGCACTTTTTTCAGCCGCATTGGGATTTATGTGGTGATGAGGTAACTGATATGGTGCTACGTGTTCTGAGCGGTGATGATTCTCCGGAGGAGATTAACAAGATGTTCATTGTGTTAATTCCCAAAATTGCAAGTCCAAAAACTTTAGGACAGTTTCGACCGATAAGTCTATGCAATGTGATTTTCAAGATTGCATCAAAGGTATTGGCTAATCGGCTCAAGCTAATTCTCCCTGTTATCATCTCTGAGGAAGAATCTGCATTCGTACCAGGCCGTCTTATTACTGCCAATTTTATTTCCGCCTATGAGTGTTTGCATTATATGAAGACGAAGAAGATAAAGAGTAATAGATTTTGCGCTCTGAAGCTGGATATGATGAAGGCGTATGACCGTCTTGAGTGGCAGTATATGAGGTAGGTTATGTTGAAGCTTGGGATCAGCCCATGTTTTATTGAAACTGTCATGAGGTGTGTTACTTATGTATCTTTTGCAGTCATTTTTAATGGAGGCCCATCGGAGGAGTTTAAACCCACTCGGGGTATACGACAAGGTGACCCAATTTCACCCTATCTTTTTCTGCTAGCAGCGGAGGGGCTTTCTTGCTTGCTAAAATCTTCCAACCCGACTGAGAATATTCATGGTATTACTGTGGCTCCGGGTGCTCCACAAGTTAATCACCTTCTTTTCGCTGACCACAGTCTTTTGTTCTTTGATGCTACCCCTGAGATGGCCATGAGGGTCGATTCTTTATTGCAGAGATATTGTGCAGCCTCAAGTCAGCGGATAAATAAAGACAAGTGCTCGATTTTCTTTAGTAAGGGATGCTCTGGCACATTAAAACAGGAAGGCAAGCAAGTATTGGATGTACAGAATGAGAAGTTATCTGAGAAGTACTTGGGGCTCCCATCTGATGTGGGTAGATTGAAGGAATGCTCATTTAAATACCTCAAAGATCATATTTTGGAAGCAACTGCAGGGATGGGTGGAGAAAGTTCTTTCTGTAGGAGCTAAAGAGGTGCCCATTAAATCCGTGGCTCAAGCGATCCCTACCTATTCTATGGCCTTTTTCAAGCTTCATCGTGGGCTGTGTCAGCACATCAATGGTTTATTGCGGAAGTTCTGGTGGGGCTCGCAAAATGGTGAAAGGAAGACGGCCTGGGTCTCATGGGATGTTATGTCATAGCCCAAGTTCACGGGAGGGATGGGGTTCCGAGACATAGAACTGTTCAATCTGGCACTACTGGCCAAGCATGGCGTCTCCTGCACGATCCTAGCTCTCTAACTGCCCGTATTCTCAAAGCAGTGTATTATCCATCAGGCTTAGTACTGGAGGCAGAGTTGGGCAAGTGCCCATTGGGTATTATTAAGAGGATTGGCTCGGGTGTTGACACAGATATATGGCATGATAATTGCATCCCGCGTGATTTCAGATTGCGTCCAGTATGTCCAAAATATCTCAATCCACCCCAGAAGGTTTCTGAATTAATTGATCATGTTTCTTTTACCTGGGACTTGGCCGCTTTGGATGAGCACTTTTATGATATGGATAAGGCAGAGATCCTCAATATTTCCCTTAGTTCAAGGATGCAAGAAGATTTTTCGTCGTGGCATTATGAGAAGAAGGGTGTTTTCACTGTCAGATCAGCCTATAGGCTCCTATCATCCACTAAACAGCAGCGTATGGACTTGCTCGAGCACAACCCGGGTCACTCCAATTTTGAGGCCGATGGACGCTCTTGGACCAAACTTTGGAAGGCGCCAGTTCCATAAAAAATCCGAGTCTTTGCCTGGCGACTTGCAAAAACATCACTGCCGACTGGTAACGTTCGGAAACACAGGAGTATGATGGACACACCTGAGTGCTCACTCTGTCATGTGGCGACGGATACTTGGCGACACTCTCTTTTCGACTGTCGGATGGTAAGGTGTGTTTGGGCTCGACCAGATGAGGAACTAACGGATGTCATTATCTCCAACCGCTCGGAAGATCCTAAGATTTGGGTACTATGGCTTGTGGACACACTCCCGCCAGATGATCTAACCCGGGTATTAGTCACGATGTGGGCGATATGGTGGGCCAGGCGACGAGCTATCCATGACAATCAATTTCAAAGCCCCACGAGCACCCACTATTTCATTGAGAAATACTTGGAAGATCTTGATCTTGTCCCTACACTCAGCGGCACTAATTCAAAGGATTTGCATGCAACGTCGGAGTGCCTGCATGTGAACACCAGGGACATGCATGTGACAGATTTTGCTGTCTCTAATACTTGGCTCCAGCCTGTAGCTCATGACATGAAGATTAACGTGGATGGTGGCCTCTCTAGGAACGGTGCCCGAGGTGCGGCGGCGGCAATTTGCAGGGACAAAAGAGGCCAGTTCGTGGGCGCATCCGTCGTCGTCTTCGACGGCCTCGTGGACCCGGCCACACTTGAAGCTCAAGCTTGTAATGAGGCGATGTCCCTTGCAATTGATCTTCACTTAGATTCTGTGTGCGTTGCTTCAGACTGTGTGGAGGTGGTGGCCAACATTGAGACCGGTGCTCCTTGTCGATATGTTGCCATTTTGAAGGAGATCAAGCATCAACGGAGGTACTTTCGGGATCTTCAATTCATCCACGAGAGGAGAAAACAGGAGAGGCACATGCACTAGCCAAAGCAGCTTCTTCTCTTCCTACCGGGCGCCATGTGTGGCTTTCTGTTTTGCCCGATATTATCTGTATCCCCATGAACATTAACATTTAATAAAGGGTGCAGTTTCTAAAAAAAAACTTAATTTTGTTTTGCCAAATCAATAACACTAATAGCTAGTTCATTTCTTTTCGATAAAGAACAGCTAGTTCATAAACTGTTAATTGAATTACTGTTGAATACAACTTGCTTGTAGATTTAAAAATTAAAAGAGGAAGACTATGAGCATGCATAATTTTTACTATGAGAAAAACATATTTAAGAGCATTAATGAAGATCATTTTTTTCCTCGCAAAAATGATGATCAAATGGTGATACAATTCAAAAAAGAGAGGGATTTGTAGCGAAAATTTGCCTCGCCACTGTCCATGATGTGAGGACTCATTGGGCACGAGATTTCACGAGGCCTCCTGGGCCACCATGTGCGAATAGCATATGTATATTTTCGCCCTAACCATTTGCCATAGTGGCTGCTAATAGTGACCGATATAGGGGGTCAGCCTTGGAGATGCCCTAACCATTTGCCATAGTGGCTGCTAATAGTCCGGTCTTGTACTAGTAGTGCTACTGTAGTTTAATAATGTTCAATTAATAGACTTAAATTTTTTTTAAATACTGTAGGTGATAGCAAATTCTTCATGCTGCGGATGTGGCCTCCGGCAGGATCTTCGGGATGAGATTGTTGGTAGCCGCCGCCGCCCACTGGTTGATCTCCTTCCTGGTCTCCTCCCTGACCCCCTCCTACACATGCAGGTTGTAACAGTCAATGACGTACGCACCAATGCGAAGCGGCGATCGAAATAGTTGAGTGCTACGTACATTAGCGAAGTTGACGGCGCGTATCTCGGCTTTGTATGACTCGGCGGCGGTGTGGAGGAAGTCCGGCGTGAGCTCCATGTGTTCCTGGTGAAACACACCATAGGCGTAGGTGGTGATGAGCGGCCCGCCGGAGCCGGACGGGTCGGCGGCGAGGCCACGCACGAACCCAGCGACCTCGTCAGAGGACGCGGCGCCGAGCACGGAGAGGAGCTCGTCCAGTGTTCTACCACGGGCTCCGGCGGCCACCAGGCCGAGCGTGGTGTAGAGGGACAGCGGCGAGAAGGCGATGTTACTGTCCCTGGTGTCGTCGACCTCGGCGAGCTTCTTGGCCAGGCGGAGCGCGAACGCGGTCAGGCCACCGGAGCCCATCGCCGGCGCCGGCGCTAGCGACGACCCGCGCGCTTTCTTGGTTGGCCTCGTCAGATCCCCCTGGTCTCCCATGGCCGGCCGATGCGATTGACGATGTTTACAAGGGTTGGCCTAAATTAACAATAAGACAGCGGATGACTACTGCACTATATATAAGAACGGTGCATATCTTTTTTCTTTTCTTTTTTCTTTTAGGATAGAACGGTGCATATCTGATGGAAAACGTTTAGTTTAAGTCGGATGATTTCCATCTCGCGTAAATCGCCTGCTTCTTATGACACGTGTTTCAGGTGGGCCTCACCACGCGCAGGCCTTACCACAGGCCCTGTCGCTTCCCACCGCAAAAATCTTACGGGCTTGCTAAAAATCAGTCGACTGAGATTTAATGAAGTCTCAGTCGACATTGCAGCATTTTGTCCCATCGTTTGCAACATTTTTTTCTGCCGGTGGCAACATCCGTCTTGCTGGTTGTAGCATGTCGTCCCTCATCGATTGTAGCATGTTTTCTCACTGGTTGCAACATCCTCGTTTGACGGTTGTAGCATTTTAATCAGAGCGGTTGTAGCATATGTTGTTGTTGCTTGCAGTACCGTTGCAACATTTTTCACCGCCGTTTGCAGCACCCGCCATGCCGCTTGCAGCACCACAACTACGCTAACGTCACTCGACAGAGACTTCGTTAAGTCTCAGTCGACTGAGTTCTAGACAGACCCAAAATCTTATCCTCTCTTCTCTCGATTCCTCTTCTTCTCCCGATTCCTCTTCTTCCATCGTCCTCATCTCTTTCACCGAGGCAGCAACAAGACGCAGCTGTGTGCATGGAGACAACTAAGGAGATGCCCAGCCGGGCCCTACTGCAAGATCCCGCCACCTTGCCGCTTCGATGCCGCGGGAGAAGGCTTCGCCGGCGAGCGGCGCTGGCCACGGGGCACTGCAAGGCAGTGGCTAGGCTGCTGCTCGCGGTACGAGCTGCTCCAAGGGGCAGGCGACGGAGGATGACCGCTGCGTTGCAACGTCGACTACTACTGCATGGCAGCTCCAGCGGCCTCTGTTGCGTTTGAACTTCGCCGCGGAAGTTTAGTGGTACAATGGAGCTTCGCCGAGGGACGGCCGGTGCTGTGATGGAGCTCCGCCGGGGCATTCCAGTGCTGCATTGGAGCTTCATTGGAGGGCCGCCGATGTTGCGATAGAGGTCCGCCGAGGTCGTCCAGTGCTGCATTGGAGCATCGTCGGAGGGCCGTCGGTGCTGCGATGGAGCTCCGCCGGGGTCGGCCGGTGCTGCATTAGAGCTTCGTCGGAGGGCCGCGGGTGCTGCGATAGAGGTCCGCCGAGTCCGTCCATTGCTGCGTTGGAGCTTCGTCGGACGGCCGCCGGTGCTGCAATGAAGGTCCGCCGAGGCCGTCCAGTGCTGCATTGGAGCATCGCCGAGGTCGTTGAAGCTCTGCCGGAGTTCAATGGAGCGCGGCCGGGTGCCGTTGATGCTGCGTGGTGCGCCATAGAGCTGTTGTGTGGTGCTGCCATAAGAGTATGAGAGCTCGCTGATCGTACGGCTGCAAAGCAGCTAATCGGGCGGCTTGGGGCGGCTTACAAATTGGATCAAATCATCTACTTCCGTAGCACTCGCCATATTTGATATGGTAAGTATGTACTCCGTTATGTTATTACTAGCAAAAGAGCCGTGCGTGCAACGGGTTAAAGAAACCACCAAAATTGGGTGGGCCAAAAAAATGCATTAGCAATTGTAGGAAGTAAAAAACACTTATAGAAGGACCAAAATCCCAAATGATACATTTGCTTAGGGCATCTACAACCACAATGGGAAAATTTGGCTTCTCAAATGTCCATGGACGCGTCCAACCAGTGTACGGTTGTATGTGCTTTGAGCCCTTATTTTGCACACACGCAACCATGCTCCCTTTTTCATTCATTTTCCTATTGGGGTCTGGTTAGGTTACCTTTTTTCCTTCTCTCTCTATCCAAACGGTGACCGGGTTGTCCGCCCAGACGTTTGGATAGGATTTGAATGGACCGGTTGTAGATGCTCTAGTAAGTAAAAATTTGCTACCGGTCAGAAAGCAGGAGCTGAACAACAATACATGGAATAGCCATATTGAACAACTGTACATAAAATTGCCATCATTGAGATCTTCAATCAAATTCCAATAGTCAAAATCCCTCTGACAACACTGATAAGGAAAGCTTAATTAGATTTTTTGATGGAAGATTAATAGAGAAAATATTCAACAGAACTCACAACAAAAACCCAAAATGTCAATGTCCACCACTGTGTTGCATAGCTATTGTTCATTTGGGATCATCATTGCTACTTTTAGAGCACCGTAATGCTGGCTGTCACCATAGTTTTTGATGATTCAGTTTAAACGCATGTTCAGAAATGCAAGCTACCTTCTCCATGCATGGCCTCAACCGAGACTACGAGTCTACGATTGAGGAACAAAAGTAAAAGAAGACCCGATCATCAGTTGAATAAAGTATGCATGTGAACAATATAAAATTAACCAGAGGTATATTCGGCTATCTACCCTGAATAAAGAAGACCCAATATGAATTGCACATATTTTATGGGCTTGGAGAAAAACAAACGGGGTACCACATATGTAGGCACCACAACTGCTCCTGATCTGTACCACGTCCTCCTTCACCTCTCCGCCCCATCCAAGCGCATCCCATCTAAAGCACCCCGCCGGCTTCACCCTCGGCCTGCGTCTCTCCGCTGCCTGGCTTTAGTAGCCACGTCCTCCTTCACCTCTCCGCCCCATCCAAGCGCATCCCATCTAAAGCACCCCGCCGGCTTCACCCTCGGCCTACGTCTCTCCGCTGCCTGGCTTTAGTAGCCGGCCGCGGCGCACTGCACGAGCAGGCCGTCCTGGTCAACACGCAGCGCGGCCGTGGATTTGATAGCGCCTCCTAGGGCCTGAAGCCAAGTGCACCTGACCATGCAAACGTTGCACCGGCACCTCCCGAACCAGCACCGCCGCCGCCCGACATCACCCATCTACTCAATCCGGAACAGGAGGTGGATTCCCACGGGTCTCGATCTCCGCCGTCTCCTCCTGTTCTTGCCTCACCGAGTGCGGCGCCTCGCTGGAGGAGCACCAGCGTCACCCGCCCTCGCATCCCCCGTCCACTCACTCCCAGAAACAGGTGATGGATTCCCACAGATCCGATCTCCGTCGTGACGCGGTGAGACAGGGCGGAGCGTGGCAGGGTGGAGGTAGGCTGGAGGTCTAGATGGGATCGAGAGGAGGGTCGTTGGACATCCCCAAATTAGTACCACCTTGTTTATATTATGATTTTGTTTATACGAATCGTAAAAGCGTATTACGACTGGGCGAAAAGCGTATTGTGACGGTAAATCCACGGAGTCAATCCGTGCTTATTATTACTAGCACATATGCCCGTGCGTTGCAACAGGAAAAAAACAAATCCTCGCATGTTCCAAGCGACCCATGGTGTTACCACTCTCTTCGCCATCATGGTCATGTTGTCCATCTATTCATGACGAACACGATCAATCTCAGGTAATGAGCTTGATCGTCACACTCTAGCACACACCTTTAGCAATCCCATCATGTGCCTCGCAACAGAAAAAATTATCCCTACACCTCCTACCAGAAAAGAACACATCTAATGATGCCTACAAAATTGTTATAGTACAAAGCAAGCCAAATTTGCCATGCCTCTATGCTAGCAATTTTTAGTTAAATTGAAATATAATATAAATTTATTTTTAAGCTACCAAAACTTTGATTAGCTGTACCCACTGAGACAAAAAGTCTGGAATCGAGACACGTATTATTCAGTACATCAAAATATTCAGAGTAGTGGTGGAAAGAAGAAAAACAATAAAGTAGTCTTTAGAAAAGACATATGGTTCACATGGTGGCTCCATTTTTATGCAGTAATGCAGTACAAAATTTATCACGTTTGCAGTGAGAGGTTAAAAATTCAAGGTAGAGTCGACCTCTGAGTATTTACTTCTGTTATTGTTTAATCCTAATGTAACGCATGGCCGCAACTTGAGTAATCAGACAGACACAAACCATGCGTTGTGAGATGATAAAAAGAGCAGGTTGAAGATGCTCACACGGATGTCCTCAGTCAAAAGTGAATCGCAGACCACCAATCTTTTCAACAATCCACCTATCTTCTGCTTTGATGGCGTGGTTGTAACCATATTGAAACAAACTAATGATGATTCACTGAGCAGCAGTGGCGCAAAAAAAAAAGAAATAATTGAAAAATATAGGGTTTTGCTCACCGTTCGCAAGGATGTTGGCTCTGCTAATGCCATGTCCTTCATTGATTCACATCGACAGATTGGTAGGCAAGATCAATTTATCAGATTCCATCAGGTGGATGGATGCCAAGGAGAAAATAAATTATGAAGGAGAAATATTAATGGAAAGCATTCTCTGTAGAAAAGTGTCAGTAAAAAAAAATGAATTTATGTGTGGGTCTGCACTCTGTTAAATAGAATTGAACAACAACAAAAACTGAACTATTTTGTTGTGTCTCCTAAGCATTCAATGCATGGCTGAAAATGCAGTGATACATATTGATTCAGAAAAAGTATGCTCATAGTATAGAAAGTACACATACTTCAATATTCCAAGCAGGACCAGGCAGGAAGTAATGTGGATAACTTATCTTGTCTGGCAATAAATATGGTGCCAAGCCTTCAGCCCAATCATCTCATCCTCGTCCAATGGTAGGTAGAATTGTATGATAAACACACAGACACGTCTTAATATAATTGTTATCTGCATGATATATATTGGCGTAAGTGTGGATAGGCCAGAAAGAAATCCATACCAGAACATCCAAGCTGATGGTCCTGAAGAAATCATATGCAGCTGCAGAACTTACATGCAGTCAGAAAAGGGCAGCTCCTCACCACACGCACTCATGCATAGGATAGATCAGAATATAAGATGTACCTGTGAGTTTTGAGTGATTGATTACCCATGGTGGAGGGCGAAGAGGCAGGGGATGAGCTTGAGTAGCAGGCGGCCGTTTAGACTATACAATCCCCGGTTGTTGGCTTCTTGCTAATCTGGATATACACAATGATTGAGCGCCTTCGCTCAGGCTCGTCATCTCCCTCACAACGAAGCAGGTAGACATGGGGATGAGACAGAGGGGAGCGGTCACGGCACGCCCCTGGAACTGCCGGTCCGTGCCATAGACAGCCCGCTGACGCAGTCCACAATCCGCGCGGCCTCGTTCGGGGTTGCAGAACCTGTGACACGGCGATCTCGGACAACGATCCCACCAAGCAGCAGTGGATCACAGTACAGCAACAGTTAAAACCTCAAAGAGAAACAACGGATCGATCGATCCTAGCTAGAGCACCCAGTCGGAGGCAACGGCAGGCGGCGAAAAAGAAAGAGCCCAGAAAGAAGTGGAACGACGAAGGATGGAGC